>JAQFZC010001111.1:0-34212 GCA_034695205.1 Dicyrtoma fusca
AACGGCCGTTTGATTCCATGTATTTTGTGACCCTAATCTTAAACCGAAACCTCAAGTACCGGGTCAGCACAAACTCGATAATGTAAAATCTTTATGCTATGTTTAATTAGCCTTCAAATGACAATAACTATTTTTGTTTGCCTTTATTGGATTGCAAAATGTGGGTTTCATTTAATTGTAAAATATGATTAATATTTTACAATTAAAACGGAGCGCTGACACTTTTGAACTTGTTCAAGCTGCCATTGTTGGCAGCTGGAATACAATTGGAATGAAATTGAAGTTGTATTTCTAATATGATCTTGATGAACTTGATTCCAAGCATACTTTTTAAGCAATATTAAAACAATAAAATAACGCCTAGATAATTAGAATAATAGGCAATGCAATGTTGAGCTTTTAGGATGTGTAAAAATATTTCTGGGGGAGTGATTTTATTTGTGAAAATGTTTGGTATGAGGGAACATTTTTTCGTACTTGGAGCCTGGAAATCTTTTTTACCGTCCAGCTAGTTTTGGAAAATTTTCTCCGAGAACATTTTTTCCTACAATTCCAAACAATAACTTGGGTAATGGGAAGCAATATCATGGTAGCGAAAAGTCTGGCACTTGTCTAAATACCAATTTCTTGCTTTCCCGATTTTGAAATGTTGTGTGCAATTCAACTGTATTTTATTAATGATGCAATAATATATACAGTACAATAATATTTAAAGATTACTATGTATATATACGATACAAAAAAACAATATAAAATAACATACGGAGGTACTTATTTAAATTGTAAACCGTCGGAATTAAAACTTTAAAAGCTATAGGGATGGAATATGGAACCCCGGGCAAGATGCCCAGCTAGCAGCCAAATAACCCATGAAGGCAAAATGCCCAAGTGAAGCTCGCCATTTGGGAGTTTTACCCTCATGGGCTATTTACCCGCTATATGGGCATTTTCCCCGCGTGGGGGATTTTGCCCCAGGTTCCATTATATTAATTACTATAGGCAGACTGATTTCTGTAGTAACAAGTAATGAAGTTACCTGGTGGCAGAAATTATAATCATCAGTTTACTGACGAGGAAGAGGAAGAAGCTAGTTTAAAAAAAGGCAAACCTGTATTTTTTCTTAAAAAAATGTTACTGGGCGTGTTGGTAGTGCACATTTGTAAAGAGTACACTCTACCAAAAACCATCTAAACCGCATCATTTTTCGAAAAAGTGAGTCCATTTTTAATAGTTATAAACGCATCATTATGATGAGCACATTTAGCCATTGTTAAGTCCCTATCTTAATAAGAAACTCATCTGGATCTCATCTTTTTTTTATCATTATGATGATTTTTCATCAAATGCATCAAAATAATGCGATTATAACTATTAAAAATGGACTCACTTTTTTTATGATGCGATTAAAATGTGGCGCATGCCCTAATGATGTTCCTTTAAAAAATCGGATGTCTGAGCAAGAACGTTCATTGGTTCGTTAGTTTTTATTTAAATAAACGTTTTTGACACCTTCTTTCAGAAAAAATACAAGGTTGTACAAAAAACAGCTCGAGCCTTACCCTTTTGAGTGGCTAATATTCCTGATAATTAATCCCATCGGTGGCCAATTTGCAAGACTAACGTGGTGACCAGTTTGCCTGGCAATGAATACACCTGGTTGGGTGTGAATATGCTGGTGCCCAATGTGCTGACATCGAATTTCGTATGATCGAGTGACGACTACCTATATCCACGGAATAACAATTATTTTCTTTGTAATCCAAGAAGCAAATGAATGTGACCCTAGCATGATAGAAGAGCGCTAAAAGCTTGTCTAATCCACTAATAAAATCCTTTGCCTTTGTCACAACTGCATGAAATACGTTGTGTATCGTTATTCGTCTGTACTGGCACTTCAAGGGAAATAGTGCCAGTAGTCATTTCTGCGAGACATATGGTATTAATAATTGTGAGTGTAAAGCTTTCGCTATAAAAAATAAAAAGACTAAAACTAAAAAGTAAACTCCAGCGGTTGCCTCAAAACATCCATGCTTTGGATCTGTTTTATGGGCCTGGTCCCACTTTTCCCAGTCCTGGATACGTTACTGAACGATGAATGAACTGAAATAGAAGTTCCAGTAAACTTTAGACACCGACCTGTCCAACAAAAAAATATATTTTTACTGTAAGATAGGTAATTGGTTTGTTCGGCAAGAACGAGAGAAGCCCGTTATATCGAAATACTATTTTGTTTTAAATCACAGTAGTTGTTGTCCTTTTAGTTTTTAAAGTAATCTTAGGCAATATAATAGCCACTGTACTACGATTCTGTGATAAGAAACTACTACAAATAGAGCATCTTTCGAATAATATACCCTAACTAATTATTGTTAAACATCAATATCTATAAACCAAATCTAAACAACTTACAATTTACGTGGGATGTTGAAAACACTCGTCTTATGCAGCCTTGTAGATTTTTACGCTTGAATTGTACACATATGCTTCTATCCTGTATATAAATGTATGTACATAAGCTTCTTCTACCCTACATACAGATAAACTCATTCATTAACTATACTCGGTGATTGTTCCCATGTTAGGAAATCTTTTGCGTCTAACCCAAACCGAAAGGGAATACTACAGTAGAGCGGAGGCTGAGAATTGTAGATGTAGCATAAACTAGTTGTTGTTCTTGCCACCCCAAAGGCATTCATAGATTCAGAGTTGCTGTCCAGAGAAAGACTTGTGAGCTAACTTGATGCAATAATTTAGAGAAGGTGACACAATGAGGAAAGAAACTAAATTGAATTCAAATAAAGGGTGGAAGAATAATAAATTATGGGTTGAGCGACAAGAAGGAGAAAGACGAAAGAGAAGAATCTGAAGAAGTGGCGAGCGCTAAGCCTCGCTCTCTCTCTCTCTCTCTCTCTCTCTCTCTCTCTCTCTCTTTCCCTGTGCTCTCGCTTTATAGTTTACTACAAAGTTGAGAGGATATAAAGATTTGATATCTATAGTCTTACTTACTCGATAGAAATGAAATGGAGATATTTGGTGGATATATTACCTAGATTCGTTTTTCCTTTTGATAATATTATTACGCAAAGGAGGCTGTGCTTCTGCTCTCGGTGTATGGAGCTGAACTGAACTGAACTCCAGAATAAGAAGAAGAAGAAGAAGAAGAAGAAAGAAGATAAGAGTAAAAGTAGCATAAAGGATAAAATATATAATAAGTACATAGTCTCCTTGTATTTGGTCTATTCTTCCAATTGAAACTCTCCAAAGGGGAAGTTGAGTTTAGTTTTAGTTTGGTGAGAAGAAAAGAAACTCTTAGATTATTTGCAGTTTTCTATATGGAAACCAAGCACAAAATACTTAAGGAGAATATAACAAGGAGAGAAAGAAGAAGAAGAAGAAGACGACGATGGAGGAGGGAACAGAAGAAGAAGAAGAAGAGAAAAGGAGATCTCTTTTTCCTTTCCCTCCTTTTCCCTTCTCTTTCCCTTCGCTTCCCTTCCCTTGCTGTTGCTTTGACTGGCTCTCATTCATTTGTTTGATTTTGATACGAGAGCGAATTTCCCATTCAAATAAGTTTTTAGTGATGGTGGCTGAAATACAGCAAAGTTTTCAGTTCACAGTTTGCTTCGTCGGATTCTTCTCTCTCTCTCTCTCTTAGTTTTCTCTCTTTTCCCTTTCATTTCACTCTCATCTCTTTCCCTTCTCCTGGGTAGGCTCTCCTCGTCTGCAGCTACAGAAGAATCTGTAAACAGTCCACGCGTACAAGAACTGCACTGCAATCAGAGAATCAGAATCAGAGATATACATAGTCTATATTATATGAAGCTCTGATGAAGATCAGACTCCCAGTCATGGTGAAGGCGATTCTACATCTCAAGAAAAGGCAAGAACAAACTGTTTTTTTTCTTCTTCTTTTTACTTTCCCAGTTATCTGACTACTGGACCCGGACACCAGTCCCACAGTCCCACTGTAGCACTGTAGTACTCACTACTGTGACTCAGGCGGATTTTCTAGGGCAAGAACAGGATACATATAGTCAGTCTCCTTTGATTTCCCTTGCTTTCTATCGGATTGTCTCATTTTGTTAGAATTTCGAAAAGGCATGAATAAAATTATTGTCAGGAACGTTAAGAGTATCAGTAGATGGATTCTACTACTTCTTGCATGTACTATGTTAAAATACTGAAACTAAAGTAGAAAGTACTGACTAGTGAAATGGGACAGTACTACTTTGGTTCTTTTTTTTTTGCGTATTGGTTCTTGGAGTGAGGTCTGAGGTTTCTTCGAGGCATAGTAGGGCATAGGAAGGCAAGGTTGGACGTATCTACTTGCATCTGAGAGTGTGTGCGTACATGAGTATCACTTGTATACGAAGTACATCACGGAGACAGAAGAATCCATAGGAAAATGAATGAGTGAATAGAAATAGATTTTCCTTATTTTCCTAGTTTCTCCCCAGTAGAGTTTCTTTGTACTCACATGACAATACCCAAATGTACGAAATGAAGAATGGCCTCTGCTCTTTGCTTCCCTTTTTACATACAGACAGACATAGGCAGGCACCTATGCCCTGTACTCCCCAGCCTTTTCACCCATTCTTGTACACCCCGTACACGCTTCTCTACGTCTTCCCATAAAACACACGTATTACACACACCCGGAGCTCATTGCGAGTGCCAGCGTCAGCACCAGCTCTCCTCAGTCCTCCGTTCGGAATCGGAATAAAGTTAGTCCTGGGCTCCCAAGTCCTTGTCCTCCTCATAATAATATAAGCACTTTCAGTCATTTACTTATTTCAAAAGTTTGTATTATTGTAAAACTACTCTTTTGAAAATCGATTCGAGATCCTTTTTACTTTTTACACGGAATCTGCCAAAATATAAAATGGAGAAGGATAAGAATTCCCTTGTTATTTACTACTAAAGCTATCACCATCCACATTTGTACCATCATCAACTTTGTACTAGTGTTTTTTAAACAATTTACTTTTCTATAAATCCATTACGGAGAGACATAATTCCCATGTCTAAATTCATCAAATCCATAGAATGCAAAAGTTTCTTCCAAAGTCCAAATTTTGCTTACTGATCTTTCATTACATACTGGCACATAATACATACACTCTGTCCTGCTTTAATAATAATCGCACTTAATCATGTCACAGGGGTAACATCTTCATGGCTTTGTAGTTTTTGAATGATCCGTGGAAAAAAGAAATTGAGTTGATTCCAAATTACTAGTACATACGTCGGACAAAGGGAGACAAAGAGACAGTAAAGAACTTTGGAAGGATTATACCTAATTACAGTAGAACTATCCCATGAAGGACGTAAATAATGAGTTGGCAAATGGAATTTTACAGGGATACTAATTCTTACACTGTATTTGTATAAAAACTAAGAATAAGCGGTTCATTAAATTTGTTTTGATGACAGACTGACTCCATTATTCATTGTTTGGCATTGAGTTTGAATGAATAATGAGGGATAGGGAAAATTGAAAATTTAGACAATCATCCCAGTTGCTTTTTGGTGTGTGTGTGTGTCCGTACTCTTTGGGGATGGAAGATGGAACTGGAAAAGAAACGGAGATGCTATGTAATAATGTAATGTAATAATGACTGTACTGAAGGGAGGGCTGTGAAGATAGAAGTAAAAGGGAGACGAGAGAGATGAGAGAGTAAAGTATTAAGGAGAAAAAAGAAGTTTATTTGGACGAATCTTGCGAGACAGTTGATGAAGGGAAGAACAAAGTTGACTTTGCTTGACTGGTTGGCTGATATGAAGTTGAAATGTTCAATGAAGAAAACGAATGAAAACAATAGGCGGCTCTGTCTCCTGATTCCCCACATCTTTTGTATCCCATATCCAATGCAGCCTTTCTCCCGCCTTATCTTCCTATTATACCCCGATCATCATTATTTGACTTTTGCCCTCTTCCTTCTACCTACCTCCACACACACACACACACTCCAAGTCACAGCCTCTTTCTCTATATTACTCCATACGGTCTTATATATTACCTAGTATTGGCATCGGCATGTAGTACGAAGAGATCTGACTCTAACTCTGACCAACTTCTATAGCTAATCTGTAATGAAAGGCAAAGGATAGCAAGGAAGACACGCCTTCTTCTCCAAGAGTTCGTCTTCCCTTCCATCCATCCATCTGTTCTTTCCTTGATGCTTCACAGAATCAAGCTATACGATCTGGGACACCCAAGTAAGTAGCTGGGGTTAAAAGAATCTCATACTTTTTTCAATTGCAAGTAGGTAACAACTTTTCATAGTTGTTTAAGTGGAAACATGCACCTGGTCCATTCCACTATATAATGTCAGTGTCAGTATAGCTGTCACTGAACTGCAATTCACATTTGCTATATACATAGAACAGTATTTTAATTTATTGCATGGTCGACTTTAATTATTGTACTTTTTAATTTCTTCATTATACGTGTCATCGTTAATCTGCTCTGCTCATGATTATGTAAACATTAAAAACTTCTTGCTGGGTTGATTTATGAAAGAGAAGGAAGGAGATGTAGTGTATTTGCTCGTAGTTATTTGAAACGGTAGCCGTTCTTAACAGATTTTATGACCCCAAAATCTTCATTTTGTGCAAAAATTTTGTCCTTTATTATAATGTGTACACGTTCTGTTCATTTGGGACTAGCTTTAGTGATTGTACAGTACAATCATTCCTGTCGTGTGTACTGTACACGGCAGAAGATCTAGAAAAAGAGAGTGATGTATAGTGAGACTATAACCGTTTTGAAGATTGGTAGGTACTTATGCACATATGGACTAATTCCCATCCTTAAAATATTAAAGAATTTTGAGTGCACTTGACGTTGAACTTGAAAAACGCTTGCTCTACAAAATATTTTCCCAAATCTCCAAACCGATATTTAAAATGCTGCCCTCTTCATCCTCGGGTAATCTGAAATGAACAAGTCCTTACCTTATTTTTTTTCTCTCCGAATTATTTATAAATCCCAATGAAGTGTTTCATAAGGACTGGTAAAGATGCCAGGGAAAGAGTCTAAAAATATTTCAACACTTGAAATGTGTAAAAGCTTGATGAGCAATGCAATGTATGCGTCAAGCATAGGGGTACATGGCAGTTGGAACAGCATGGAAACATCTCAAATGTGCATGTACGTAGTGTTTCTGTAGATTTTAATGTTCATAGTACATACATACATACATACATACATACATAGATACTTATGGCCAGAGAAGTGGTAGCCAAAGAAGTAGCAACACTTCAGGTTTATGCCCTTTAACTTCCATATAAATTTGAATTTGATGTATGTACATGTGCATTGGCATCTGTAGTCGGGTTTGCTCAAGTACAGCTTGGGAACTAATCGCATCACACCTTTTCAACAAATCTAATTACATTCAAATGCAAACAAAGTGCGGAAATCTTGAATGATGAATTTTCCTGTCTGATGTTCTACACTTTGATTGGTATAGGCAGGTACTTATATTGCAGATGGTCTTACAACGTTACTAATACGTGCAAGTAGAAGAGGCAACAGGGTCCGAACTTCTCCAACCTTTACTAAGACCAGGCAGCGAACTTTGGGAATGACTATCGCTTCCGTTGCTCGTAAAGTACGTAAGCTATGCCATTTTTTATGGCACTGACGCTTTTTTTCGAAATCGGGAATCGAAATTTATTTGAGCATTCTCTCGACAATTCGATTTTATTTTAAGAGCAACCGTTTTTCAACAAAACTTGATGCTTTTTAACTTGATGTTTCTACCTGCTCGTTTTTTTACACTAACTTAATATGTCGTATTTTCAAAATAATTTTTTCTTAAAAAAATAATCGTGAGTTCAAACGGTTGAACCTTCTAATATTGCAGAGACAGTATCTCTCCCTCGCTCGCAGTAAATATACCGCTTGGAAAGAATATCAGAAAAGTAAAAATAAGTAGGGAAAAGTTGACACATTATGTATGTAGGATGGGACAGTCATTTGAGTTGAGTTCAATGCAGCGGGGTACACTCGGTACATTCAGTTGGGGTTACGTACTATTTGTATGAAGAAGAATGTAATATAGTGGGTCTCATTTGGACGTGGGACTGAAATGAAGAGTAAGAGCACTCCCATCCCACAAATATGACAACAAAACGAGCCAGAGACCCACACAATGAAAATAGAGAATAAATAAATAAAAGTTATTTATTGTATTACTTACGGTTGACAGAGTAGGAGAGAATGTTGCGATAAAAGAGTTTCAGCTCCTTTTTGCTCTCCTCGTACTCCATTGAGGCTAATGGTGATGCTCTTGAAAAAATTTGTCATAATCTGTCCACGCTTCGCTTCTCTTACGAGTGCCAAAAGAAACATTCCGGATGCGATCATGAAGCACAATCAAGTCGCGGTAGACTTGAGACTCTACATACAAGACTCAAAGGAATAACACAACACACCTGCCTCCCTGCCTTTCCCAGCTTCCCCTGCCAAAAAAAAATACACAGTACACTTCATCTTCTATTTAATTATACACTTTAATATTTATTCAGGCATTTCCGATTCTGTAATTTTATGATAGCGTCATCAAAATAAATAACTCAGTCTTCAAAGTTTCAAATAGACTCTTTTTTCACAGGGTAGTAGTGCTGTACAAAATCACCATCTGCATATTCTGTATTACAGAATACCGTTCATCAAAATTTCATACAGATTTATTTTTAAAAAGCAAGCAGGTAGGTATGTACAGTATTTTCAAGTTTTCCTTTTTTTAATCCTTTAGTCATTCTGTTACTACTGTACAACAGGAGTAGAAAATACTATTATTTTCATAGAGGATTGAGGCATACAAGCTACTGGTGTAGTACCCAAGAAGCTTCCGGATGGCAGTTGGAAATTTGTTAGAATGTTGGATTGGTTTCTGGGGAAAACTCGGTAGATTCGTATCTGCCAACTGCAATTTATGGTCAGAGAAACAATGCGCACATTGGTTCGTAGAACACCAATGCAGTATCGCATGAAAGGAAGTTTTGTTAGTATTTTTTCTTAGAACATAAAAGGCGAATGCGTCGTGTCCGCCCTCCTAAAAACCTACAGTGAAGGCTTCAAATATAATCTGACAATCTGAGTGGCGCGCGTGTCTCAGGCCTCATACATGTGTGTGTGTGTGTGTGTGTGTGTGCCTTGGATGCTCATATCTACATATCTCTACATGTAGCCACATTCATCTCCGAATGGTGCCTTACTGGGACGGGAAATATTATAGAAATATAATATATATAAATTACATAAGCTTCAAAGGCCCTTGTTCACAGGCTCACAATTCCTTTTCTCCTTCAAATATTTGAATATGTAGAATATTGCAATATGAATAATTGATTACCGATAGAAGAATGAATAATGGAAACTGTCCACGTTCGACTTGAAATATCCCTTTTGTGAAGGGAAAGAAAAAATCTTATCAATTTCCGTGACACCAAGAAACATGATAAAAGCCATTCTGACTCTCTGGCAGTGTGCATATCAAAAGATTTGAGTATCTGAGAATAAAGTAATCATTTCATATTAGAATTGAACTGCCTCGTAAATTGAAATACTAAATACTTTTCTCTATCTGTTTCTCTCTCTCTCTCTCTCTGTCTCTGTCTCCGATCTACACAACAATCTATAGATACCTTGTATGTGTTTGGTTTGGTTTTGGTTCCTATAGCCTCACAGTTTTGATACTGCTATATTGAATAATAACTCGAAATAAATGTAATATAAGTTACACAAGGCTACATTTTGTACCATATTGTTAGACTCCATGGACCATTGTCGATTGTGGCCTGAATAAAAGGAAAAGCAATACATAGTTGACTCAGTGCTATGTTGACTTTACAATGGAATTCTATGAAATTTTTTCAACAGATAGAATTCCTTTTGTCCCACTATGTACTTTTAAGTAATGAAAGAATTCATAATTTACATGATAATGATCACAATGAGAATACTTTCGTATAGGTATGTAATGTAGTAGGGACGTACATAGGGATTTTTCTACGCTCCGTAAAAGATAAAAGGACATTTTTAGAGAGATACATCTCCTGTTAACGTATAAAGACTCCGTGTAATTCATGGAAATAATGATAATAATGAGAGTAGTTGGGATAATAATACTAATAGTAATGGTATTCATCATTATAGGAATTGGATGGGTTATGTGTGCGCGTGTTGGTAGTTTCGGAGTTTTGTCTGGTGTGGGATAGTGCTGGGGATGATTGTTGGTTGGATGGTTGGATGGATGGATGGATGGGAGAGGCAGTGCACTGAGAAACTGAAGGGACGGCAAGTGGACGTCGACTAAAGGCTGGAAGATAAAGAAGAGGACACGAAGTTATGCAACGAGAGTGTCTTTTGTACAGGTGACCCTCAAAATGACCCTCATTCTTTGCAACACTTGGTCAACTCTTTAGGTGGTCACATTTCATCTGTGCCGGTACTTGAATTTCCACTATTTACCTTTTTTCTTCCGTATATAATCTTCATATATGATCTTTTTCTTTTTCTGCTCATCTATATCTTCCTCTCCTGCCCCTTTACATAACTTCCAGCTTCCTTGGCTAAAGTCATAGCATATGTACCAGGCTATAGCCTGGTACCGTCCTATGCGAACTCATTCATTCTCACACTCTCAAGCTCTTAAATCCTCCTCTCAACTTTTTGGCTTTATTATCTCAACTCTATTGGGATTCATCATTTTATTATGTTATGCGGACAGAACAGATTTACAAGCCAACGACCACTTGATCATTCTAATGCTATGTATGTATGGCTCTGCTCTCGTACACTATTACTATTATACGTATTGGGTAGGTATTATGCACCGTGAGAGGAATTAAACGTGTTATGTTCTGTGCTAGCAATTCATGAGAACACAACTATTATTGCATTCTGTCATTTTCCCTGTCTTACCAACTTACCATTTCTGCCTCAGTGGAGACGTTTATACCGTCGATGAAGAAGCATTGTGGGTTAAGTCCAGTCCTCGCTTAAACTTATTCGGAACTGTGAAGCCATCAACCATGTATTTATTGTACATTGCACTTTTTCAAAAACGTCAAAACTAGTAATTAACACTTTTCAAAAAGGTCAAAACTGTAAAGTAAACTCTCTCTATAACAACATCTCTGGGGGAAGGTCATTTTGTTCATTATAAAGAGATGTTGTTATAGATTCTATGTAACCATAATAAAGGCATTGTGGGGACGTATCAAATATGTTGTTATAGAGAGAATGTTGTTATAAAGGATGTTGTTATAGAGAGGTTTTACTGAGTAATTAATACTTTTAAAAAAGGTCAAAACTAGTAATTAATACTTTTAAAAAAGGTCAAAACAAGAAATTAGCGTTTTCAAAAAGGTCAAAACTAGTAACCAACACTTTTCAAAAAGGTCTAAACAAGAAATGGGTGTTTTCAAAGATATCTAAAACTAGAATATTGCTGTTTCGAAAAGGTTAAAAGCATTGTGAAGTAAGTCCCAGCTTCCCTTTAATCTCATTTTTTGACGTTAAATCTCTATTAACAATCTTTTCCCAACGTCTTTATGAAAAGTGCAAATAGCAATTTTACCTATTCTGAAAGATCGTAAACAGCAGTTTGCATTTTTACAAATGGAGGACGAATGTTGATTGTTGTGACTTAGGTAGGTCAAAATGATATTAAGGGGGGGGGGAGGGGTCAATCGACTAGGCCTAATTTACAATGCATCTTCGCCGACGATATACGTCATCATTTTGGTTCTCCGTTCCGTACTCACATTTTTCATTCTTGTGCATTTATCCACACTTAAATGTAAAAAAAAATGAATATATATTTATATTAATTGAATCCTCGTTGTAATACTACTACGCGGCATTTTTATTAGATTTTATTATGCCTGTTTCCATTGCATTGATGAGAGTACCTACCTATGTATGTATATTTACAGGGGTGGAACTGAAAGGATAACATGAAATGGTGTAGGTACCACTAGTAGTGCAGAGAGCAATGCGGGTTTGTATCTGGTGTTGTACAGCTGTAGTAACTGTAGAATGCAGTAAATGCAGGCAGACAGATGACTTGACTTTACATTATGAGACTCGAGGCACTCCGAACTAAAAATGAATTTTAATAAACTGCCATAAGTTAAGTTCATAGACTTTGTACATAGTTTGTGGTTGAAGAAGTACATTTTTATTTAATGTTGTGGAATTCATGGGAAAATAGTTTCTTCGATTTTTCCTCATTCTTCCTCCAAAACTCACCTGCTTCAATTCCCCATGCTGCTTTTCTATACGGGATGAAAGAAAAGGCACAAGTGCATTCCATTCTCATTCAAACCACTTACACTTCAATTAGTACAGTATGAACTGAAGACAGTAGACCGCAGTGCCATGAAGCACAATACTAGTACTAGATTAAAGATAAAAGCTGCCTTCTTTTCTGATCATGGACGTTACCTCACATAACGTAGTACCTATAGGTACCTACTTTGTTTTTAAACGCTTACGTATTGCCAACGCTTCTAGAATTAATTTTTGGATAAAGAATTAATCAGAATGTTGTAATGTGAATGCGTACATATAGGTAATACATTCATACTTTTATTTTAACGAATCAAGGAAGCAAGTATTCTATAATTCTATGCATCCCTAAACCCAATGTGTTTCGCTTTTTCCCCCAATAATTTTTAGATTGTACATTGTGCATAAACTTAGCATTAGCATGCATCACTTGACAGTCGGTCAGTATGACTTTGGAGAACAACAATAACAGAGCACGGTAAATCTCTTTTTTTCTTCTTTATTTATTTTTTTTACACATACTACGTTTTGTTTGCAAATTCTATAGATTTTCATGCTATGAATTCCTTGAATTTTAAAGATTATAATTTCTTCAATGGTGCAGTGATTGTAATATTTTTTAAGCATATATAAGTTTTGAGCTGTAAAATCAACATTTTTAAGATCACAATGCACAAAGTTTAACAAGTAAAATCGGATCGTTTAGTTTGATTATTGTGATAATGAATGAAATCATGAGTTGCAATAATAGTGGTTGATGATTGTTTCCATAAATGGGCTTCTATATAAATTATTGTATTTAAGAGTACCGTACTAATCAATATACTGTGCCCTGTGACTGGGGAACGTAAACTAAGGAAAATAAATGCAAAGCTGCTCTCTTGTTCATGATTTCTTGTGCCTTTTCTACGACTTGAAAGCACATCACACGGCAGGGAACAGTATGGCACTTTACAGTCCGCAATTCTCACTGCTATTCCAAATCCAACTCGAACTCCAACCCTCCTGTATAGCTACAGCCGAAGGTACCTACATAAATATATGCATAACCATAAGCAGAGTCAGATGGAAGCCACTACTTCATTTCATTAATTTTCTCACAGTGACTTGAAGAGGCCACGACAATAATTCTGACTAGCCATTCTTCGTCTCTACCGCATTTTACTCATCAAAGATGAGAGCAATTGACAAATCTACTCAGAGAGCTGAGAACCACAGCCAACTGCTCAGTGCTCCGCATTAAAGTCTCACTCAATGCTCTCTCAACTATTATTTATTAGCAAAGGATTGAATTTTACGTTTTCGTCGGGGAAATCGTGTGTGCGCCTTGAAGCTTTCAACAGGACGGTCTCACGTCCAAGTCCAACCCTTGTACATGTACATATATAAGTAGGCAGTATTATTATATAGGTATATATTATTTCATTAATGCTCACTTTACCAGTTGACTGATTAAATGGGTTTGTTCATGCGTTCCCTTTTTGTATTTGTTTGGACGTGGACTTATGTAGCTCTATGGTAATTGCATGGGAGTGCGGGACCATTATGTGTGTCTTAGGAAAACATGGATACGGAGCGAAAGGGAGAAGAAAAAAAATCACTATTTATTACGATTATGAAATAAGGTTAAGCTCCAAGTTTTTTTTTTATTTCATACTTGAATGTATACGGTGACTAAATGAATGGGTTTTGGGGTATCTAATCATGAGGAAACATATACGAGGCTTTTCAATCTCTAAAACTGGTAAAAGTCAAACTACGTGTGTACTATGTACAACTCATGTATTATGTGGCAGTAGTACGCTTATGTCTTCGAGTGGCTCTCTTGTCGCGCTTTGACTTTTTTCCTCTTCCTATTATACTGCGCTGGCTGGTTGCTTCTATATATCCATTACATAATCTGAAGATTGAATAGAACTCTGTCTCTCTCTCTCTCTCCCTCTGTCCTTGCAGAGAAAATGAAATGGATCCTACATATTGTATGAGAGAGACTAAAACTAAGGAACAACGTAAACAATGTACACATATGGTGATTTTTTTCTAAATTCTGACTGTAATGCGCATAATGTACACACACACTCAAGAGGCTTTTTATGAGTGTTGGGCTTTGAGCTTAAGGGAAGGAACGTAGACTAACTAAAGTGATCGCTTATGACCATTTGTCTTTTTTGAGCTTGGTTTCGTTTAGTTATGAGAATGAGCATCTCTCGTCGAGATTGTTGAGTCGAACCGAACCAATTTTTTACGCCATGTTGATCCGGAGTGAAGAGGAGAGCTCAAGTTGAGAAAAGTAAAACCCCTAGGGTTCCACCGGTCAAAAGGCAAAACAACACCGTGTTCTCATTTGAGAAAATAAAAAGCCTATTATCTCAATATTCACACAGTAAGACACGTCCTCTCCGTAGGGAGACTTCTATTTGATTACTTGAAAACATGACGTTACTTCTACTTCGTAGGAAGGCTATATAGTAACTAGGTAAGCCGTTCCAATCACTTTTTCTTAGAAATCTCGAATCTGTCGACTGTCTACACGCGCTTTTAGCTTCATTTTTATACAACTGCTGCTAACTGGGCTGGTTTTTCAGTGATTTTTCTTCCGACGCCTTCTTGTGCTGCAGGATTCCATCTTCAAGGCGTACTTTGCTGATTATAGGAAACTATGCCGTTTACCTTCAAAGACCGTTTTTGTTTTTATGTGTAATAGGGCAAAGTACTATAGTTTTATCTTCTCTGTAAGACCAACCAACCTGAAAAGTGAAGCTCAACATTAATACTATTAGCTTGCTCCAATGGTATGAGGCTCACCTAATTAGTAGTAGGCTCTATGACGGTGTCCATTGAGAGTGAAAGTATGTTATACGCTTGGGGCTTACAAGGCATAATAGGCTCTTATCGCAGGAGGAGGACGAGGACGTGGACTAGGACACATTTTTATCTTGGACGATAAGAGAAATAGTGATAGTGAGTCCACAAATGGTTTACTAGTGTCAGCCCTTGCTTTCAAATATATGCTCTTCCTCAGCCCTCATTGCATGGCAATCGAAAATGGAATGTCTCCTGCCACATTTCACGTCAAGGTAGATTACAAGAGTAAATGACTTAAAGGATCCAGGGAACACAGATGGGACATCAGAGATAATCAAGCCAAGATTGTTGTTGTGAAAAATAACTCGGCGCTTTGACTCACTCACAGCCAATTCTAAGTCTAAGAGGGTAAAGTCAATCTAGAATATTGTGTGGCATGTAGGGAGGCATAAACGTGTGTAGGGTCCTACAGTATAGTGTAGCAAGGCTGGAAGTAATATGATTTCGTATGTATTGGGATTAGAATTTTATGGATTGTGTGTCGGGGAAGAGTAGGACAGATAGCTAACAAATGTAAAGGTTAGGTGGAATGAGAATAAAAAGAAGAAGAAGAAAAAAAGAATGATTTATACATTAATACTGTTGGTACCATTGAAAGAGGCCGTGTGGCTCTGCCACTGCTATAAGTAGGAGTGGATGCCGATATGGAAGTGGGTGATGCCCAGTTGTACTTGTCTTTACTAGCAGTGAGAAGAAATTTCATGACTTGAGGTTATGGTCTTATCCTTGGATGAAGTGCGACGGTTTTTAGTCGTTGGATTTAATAGCACGTAAATTACAGATTGTAGAAAGTAGATACTACTATATAAAGGAAAGTTGCATGTGTAGAGCCGGTGCAGTGCAGTGGTGGTAGTGAGTTCTAGGGAAGATGCTATGACGGACTCAAGAAAATGAGAAAGGGTGGGGTTTCACAAGTAGGTAAATGAATTTATTCAAAATAAAATATCGAGATGGGGAAGGGGGTAGGTGGAGAATAAAAGCGGCTCTCAGTACGTGTCACCTTAAAATGTCACCCGGCCGACAATTTACGGCGACTTTTGACACACAGTGCTGCCAACTTTGTTTGTCTTCAGGACTTCCATCGGACAAGCCGATTGTTGAGCATTGTTAGGCGGAAATGTGGTAACATAGGCTGATTTTTACATCCCCATGGGGTCCTTTACATACCAACAGCCCAGTAGACGAGATTCCCTTCCATTACGTCCAGTGATTTTCCCCTTATTTTCTGCGTTTCACTTACTTCATGCAAATTTTTCTACTACACTTTTGAAATCGCTTACTTGCAAATTAGCAGCACATGGTGTCTACATACACACAAAGCTACAGCAGTATTCCATTATCACCGTTTAACCGAAGATCATGTTGAATGGTTTGAAAACAATAAATAACTGGCGCTTCAAGAAGTCTAATATTACAAAAATTACTATCAAACTGGTCTATCTCCCTTCATGCACTTTAACCTTTTCGAAACGGTAATATATTTAGTTTTAAATGTTTTTGAAAATGTGATTTCTAGTTTCGACCATTTTGAAAACGGCAATTTCTGGTTTTTTGACCTTTTAAAAGTGTTATTTACTAGTTTTGACCGTTTTTAAAAAGTGTCATTTATTAGTTTTGACCATTTTGAAAAAGTGTTATTTACCATTTTTGACTGTTTTGAAAAAGTGTCATTTACTAGTTTTGACTATTTTGAAAAAGTATATTTATGGAATTAAACACTTTTGTTAAGCATTCTTTCCCTGGTTCCCCAGTTCCGAATAGGTTAAACAATATTGAGCATACTGGATAAATCAAGGTCAATTAATGACAGTTGTTCATTTTCCCACAATTCTTGAATTTCTGGTCTTTTTGTTTCATTCCGGGAATAATTGGTGTAGAAAAAAAGCCCGACCAGTTAACATGCGTGAACATTCGCGGTTTTTAAAAATATCTCGATCGAGTAAATGAACTCACAGCAGTGCTTGGACTTTTGGCAGAGTGAAAATTATACCCCACTATTCCACGGTCACAGTCGGTTATAGGTAATTTGTCTTTCCGCCCTTGCCCTTATATTAATTCTCTTTCTGAGCAGCCGTTCCTTAGTAGTTTGAGCATATAAAACGCACAGCAAGTTGCAAAGAATGACACATCAAGCTCCTTGCGATTTCAGTAAATCATTTATGATTTTGCACTTTACTGTTGCCAGCTCACCACAACAGCTTTTGAGCAGGCATCTCACTGGAGTTGGTAGCATCGTCCCATCCTATCACATTACTATCGCGGAGAAAATCTCACACATTTTGAGTCACCAAAAAATACAATGGATTATAGTATAACTAGAGAAGATTATGTAAGCAGGGATGAGATCCATATTGCGCATTGTTGTCATCACAGCTGGTAGTTGTGAAGAAAATCAGGTAGGTAATAAATCATTTTTCATGGGGATGAAACGGTGGTTTTTTCTTCTTTCTCATAGACTTGAAAGGGATGAGGATGCGCATTGCTTTCTTCTTTCTCCAAATAATGTGTTTTTCATCCCATTTCAATAATGCCTCGTTTTGTACTGGGACACAACAAACATGTCACGTGAGAAGAAGCGCAGACTGATTTCGATTCTCAATGTGTCTGGTCACCCAGTCGATGGAAATGACAATGCCAATGTGAAAGTGTAAATTGATTGCACCCGCATCATTCTATACGGATTGGATAATAGCACTGTGGCTAGTAGCGAGAATCGAGCTGGCCCAAGTACTTTTGCTTTTACAATTTCATGGATCATGACCTCGTAATGTCCGAACCGTCGTCACTCTGAGTCCCATTACACAGGCTTTCATTAACCTCGTCGAAACGGTAATATATTTAATTTTGCATCTTTTTGAAAATGGCAATTTCTAGTTTTGAACTTTTTAAAAGTGTTAGACACTATAGTTTTGAACATTTTTGAAAACTTTAATTTCTTGTTTTTACCATTTTGAAACTTGTAAATTCTAGTTTGGCTTTTTTGAAAATGGTAATTTCTAGTTTTGAACTTTTTAAAAGTGTTAGTTTTTTATAGTTTTAAACGTTTTTGAAAATGTTGATTCATACTATTGACCGTTTTGAAAAAGTTTGTTTGTAATTATACAAAACTATGTAGTTTTAAAGGATTCTTTCCATGGTTTGCCAGTTCTAAATAGGTTAAATCTCAAAACATGGCACAGTTATTTGTACTGTACATACGTACCGAATTAGACGTGCATTTCTAAAATGCCCTATAATTAGCTAATAATCCAAAAATTGTGCATATATAACTGTCGCTATTTACACTGTATACTTGCAAATTAGCGGAATTGTGAATGAATTTAAATCAAACAGTACCTATCCGTAAAGCACGTTATTTTCATTTTAAACTTCCAGTTGCAGCCAACCACCATGCTCGTCATGGATTAGAAAGCGTCAAGATCAATATCTCTTTGTCTCAAAAGTGCCCACATTCACATGTGTCTGACTGAGTTCATCACAGGTTATAACAAAGGACTTCCCAGTAATGAATCTGTACTGAATAATGAATTAGGTTTAGCTCGTGATGAAAAATTCACACTCTTTTTATTCTCTGTAGCCTCAATAGTTTTCGTGAACACGACCAACGGCCATATAACTGTAATAATAATTGAACTCATATCGTGATATATATAATTTTCCACATATTTCTCATGTGTCAAGGATTTTTCAAGTTTGAAATATAGCATGAGTACGAGGTGTGCAGTTTTTGCGTCCTGGGCAAGGAAATTTTGTGAAATACTGTAATACAATGAGCATTGTAAGACGAAGAAAGGAGAAGCATGCCATGTCAGTGGAGGGCAAAGGGAAAAGCAATGTACCTATAACTCTTATGAATGTGGCCATGCACAAGAGACGGATCCATGAACTTATTGTGATCAAGTTAGTCTATTGCACTGATAGGACGATGCGCTACTATTCAATTTAAAATTTGAGTCTGTTGCTATTTGATGGGATGTGATCCAGCGAATGCCTATACCAATGTATGTACTAGGCAACTTCAGTTCTATGTATCTCTTGTCTGTCCGTACAGTTTCCTCAAATAGCTAATAGTACACCAAGCAGACATCATGTCATAACATTATATTCATAAGGACCAGGCCTCTGTACAAATGATGCTACAATCCACTATCACTATCTCCCTTTGGATGGTCCACGTTTCACGTCCACAGGATTTGCTAGAGTTTGATACAATTTGTGCTCACAAAGAAAAGAATGGAGCGGTTGTGCTGGTATTGGTACGCCTTACACTCCGATCTAGTCTACATAATGGTAATGGTGTTGGTGCTACCGACTGTCCCTTTTTAACTGTACGTACAGAATATGGATGCACCTATAGGTAAGTACTTGGACCGATATTTACAAACGTCACAAAAGAGAGCCAGATCTAAAAGCAATCCGCTGTCCACTGGTTACATGGAATCGTGCTGGTATTAATTCGTATTCACTCATTATTTTATTAGCTAGTAATACTGATCTACAGTACACTCACAATCAGTAGAACCCAGAATTTTGAATCACGGGTAAGCACCTACTGTTATGAACAATTATGAAAATATATGCAAGGGAAGATCATATAGGTAATTGCAGCACTGGACGCAATTATTGGCTTGGCTTCGTTGAGAAAGTTACCGGAGGCTATAGGCACCTCTTCTATGTACCTAAGTATGTATCGTCCTTTTAAAAACTGTTTGTTATGATTATGATTCTACAAGTATTTTTGACGTTGGGAATCCTGTCCGCATAAGGTGTGTGTGTGTAGAGGCAGACGCATAGCCCCTTATAGGTAGGTACACTATGATTATGATTATGATGCTCCGGTAGAGGTAGGGCGGCTTATAGAATACATAGGTAGCTCGAAGAGTGAATGGTGAAGTTGTAAAAAAAAATATGATTTTGATTCACGTCTAGTATCAGTGCACTTCTCCGGTTTCATCTATCTATTTAAAAGATGGTGACAAGTCATAATTTATGTAGCACAAGAGAGCGTTTCCTCAAATTTTGCACAATCATTCGCTCGCCTGTCATTCTATCTTCTTCCTTCACTTCAGCTCCGTCACATTCTAGTTTTTCACGACAGCGACAGAGCCTCGTATGTATAGCCCACAAAAATGTATTGAACCTTCGAGCTTGGAAAATGTAGTAGTACCTACGTAGGCATACATACAGGCGGTGCTACATCATATTTCAAGTGGATACTGTAGGCACTGTGCCTGGGTGAATGAGGAATGTTTCGGATCTCAGGCATACATAGTATGCACGTCCACCTAGTCAACCTTAAAGGGACACCATTGTAAAGGCAAGTATGTCACGATTGTATGCACAATATTTATTTACAAGCCCTGCTACTGCTGCTGAATACGGCTTTCCATGGAATGTATACCTAGGTATGGAAATAGGTATGTATTTATATGTACGTATAGGTATATGTATTTGAACTCCCTATGCTAGACTATGTGACAGAATTCTTCATTTCTCTTTTGGTCCCAGTTTAGGAGGACAGTGCCTTGGCGGCGGTGGTGGTAGCGGTAGCGGTAATCTATGGAAACATACGGTGCGAGTGAGAAAGTACTTGCTCAGGGTAACAGCGGGTAATGTAATATGCTCACGTTGACAATACATCTATTTCCACTGTGAAAGATGGATGAATGAATGAATCTACATGGAATGAAAGCATAACGTACACAAACACTCAGCTAGAGGCTAAAGGTTTCCCAGAATTAATCAATTTTCAGAATGACAAATGTCTACTTTATGAGCCTTGCCATAGACTAACCATTAAGCCATAACATTGTCGGATGAAAAATCCACCAACCAGATTTGATAAGGCTAATATACCTACACAAATATATACACACACAAGCCCATGCACACCACATTAGGTATGTACATACCTAATGTATGTACCTACTTTTCCTAACGATAAGACCAGCAAAAACTCGGATTTCCAATATTTCTATACCTATATCTATATCAATTCTTCTTCTCCATGGTTTTTGGTTTTTTTGTTGATGCAACCATCTCTCGTAGTACTAAAGCAGTCATCACATTGTTTTTTTTCTCCTCTCTCTCTCTACGTGCGATTATTCAATAGCACGCTCACAATACCATACAGCATGTCATCCCATAGTCTTTTCTGGATCTCGTCATCTCATCCTCCCGTCATAATAGTCCTCTGTTCAAGTTGTTCATGCTGCAGTTTTAAAAAGTGTTCTGCTAAAAAGTCTCATTGTTTGAAAAACTTGATTATCATCTTGCTAAATTATTGTTTTTATACTCAATTTGTCTTCTTTTTTTTTTAATACGAGGGGTCTGTTTCTGTTCTCTCTTCTGTTGTGTTGCCCTGTGCAGCTCCGGTTAATGCTTTTGAATTTGAATGGGTTTGTCATGGGTTGTTGCACGTTACCCCTCCGTTTTGACTCACGAACAGTGGATAACTCTCAAACCACCAAAGGGATTGCATTATTGATTGATCTTGTTATGATTTTCAATTTTCAACGGTCTGGTTTATCAAATTTTATGGACCTATTGCATTCTCATGTTCGCTGGAAGTACAAAATTATACTACAAAGTAAAGTGCAATGCAAGGGAATGCAAGATTTGAACCTGGACTGAGGGATTGTGTGCATCCCTAGTGTTTAATTAAAAGTAAATTTTTAAAGACGTAGAACAGCTTCCTTTCTCCAAACAAAATGTGACTGTTCAGCTTCAAGGATAAAAACAACTTTTGTTTCCCGCAGAATTACTCAGAATTTAATTTAAATAAAATCAAGAAGGTAGGTAATTAAAACGAATAACATATTACATAGGTAATTCGAAGGAAACAATAATATCGCGTGGCTCGGGTTGCGGCTAGAGGAGTCCTTACAGGGCTACGTATAGCTTTATTATACGATTGCTTAAAAATCCGGGACTGCGACCATAGAATTCAGTATTTCAATTTCATTAGAATGTCAGCATCGCAGGATAGGCAGGTCAATTGAGTTCGTGGGAGATTTTCAAGAAAAACACCACACAAGTGCTTAAGTAATAGGCTTCCATCATTAGACGAATAAAAGGATAATCAAGTTGTCTAATTTAATAGAACAAAGCTTAGCATTAATTTTAAGTGAATACCAGGGATATTAGCTATATGTACCTACTTCATACAGGATCTAGGGAGCGCGTGATGTGAGCAAGAAATATTTGTGTAACTAACAACACTGGAAATACTGAGAATAACAAAACACTACAAAGAAATGACTAAATTGGATAGATGATTAAAAAGGTTGATTCCTCAACTCAAGTTAATGAATCTTTATCACATCACCTCACACTTGATGAATTACGAAATTACTCCTTCCATCATTCCTAAATTAAGGCTAATTGACAAGTTGAACTGATAGAGCTTCGGAAAGAACGACGAATGGAGTGTGTTTGTCCTCATCAGGGAAAGTATTCGTATAGAATCATAGTCTCTGAGCTAAAATCAGATGCGGAGGCTCATAAAGCGACGACAGCGACAAACTCAACAGATTTTCAGCCAAAAAAGACCAACCCAATCAATCGCAATCGGGCAAAAGGTGAAATTAGAAACATCAAAACTCATTCAGGACACAAGGACAGAGACCAAGTCAGTAGTCAGGAAGTCAGAGGAAGGAAAAGACAGAAAAGCAAGTAAAATTACATAGAAGCTGCTCAAAAAACTCAAATGAGAAAATGAGAATGAGACAAAGATGCTGTCATTATTGTTGTTCGTTTCGTTGCGTTTCGACTGTGTTGTGTTGCGGCTGTGGGAGAGGAGAATGAGCCCAGAGCGGAGTGCCTCATTCCAGAGCCTCTGGAATGAAATGGAAAGAATCTATAGTTTGTTCGCGGAAGGAAGGAAACACAAGCGGAGCGACAACAGAAAGCAATGTTGGTAAAATAGAAATAATCTAAATTGTAAATAGTAGGTTACGTATAATGGTTTGACCTGTGCTGAGAGAGAAGACCTTTTTTCCTCATTTTCCCTATGAATGAGGCACGAAAGTCGAATGCTGACAGCATTTCAGAAGCATTTCAATGCGTCTTTTGAGACACAGGGATTGAACGGAGGCAGGGCTGGAAGCTGGAAGCCTGAACGCACAGTAGAACGTCGGAGATTGGTAAATACAGGGAAGCTGTGGAAAAACCCTTTATTTCAATTTGATGTTTTCAATCACAGTAATTGAAAATTTAACGATCCATTGCACCCTTGTTTCGCGTCATAATGACTTGATGGAAGGACTCCGACTATTATCGTCACTTCTCTGTATATACCTATTAGAACGTAATTCCTAACATAGGCACACGTCTCTAGTTACTTCCCTCATGAAGGCAGAACCAGTACCGCGGCACCATAACTTCAAGGTCTACCATCTGTATGTATGTATCTGTAACAAAACAGATTGAGACAACAGGTTTTATTTCATTTTTGAATCGGTAATTTCAACAAGACTGACAGCGTTTAACCATTCTTTGATTTGATTTTCCTTTCCACCTGCCAAGCCAAACTGCTAATGTATTCCTAATGTCAGTGCCAATCACATCGTAGATTACTCAATAAATTCCTACCTAATCCATTGCATAGGCGCCGTTGCCATAAAACAGACTCTCATAGTCCCAACAACCCTTGTAACTGTAAACAGTGCATTTTTAATTGTTGGTGTTGACTGCCCATTCAGCATTCAGCATTCGGATTAAAGTGAATTTGACAAATCGATATGAAATTTAAAGTTGAATGACCACACAAAATGGTAATAAGAGATTACAATGCATTATTTATTATTATTATGATACTCAAATGTAAAATGTAATGGAAATCAAAACTGTGTGTGTGTACACAACACATTCAAATAAAATACAGTCGTGAATAATATTATTTAGAATGTTTACTGATATTTCATGTGTGCATTCCTAGACTCAATAGTGGATGATGATACGGAAATGTAGTCCTAAATGAAAATGATAGTAGCAAATAATGCTTTTGTAGAATACGAATGGACGTGGAATGAATATAGGATCCAATAAATATTTGACCCTACATAGATATGTAGGTACTACTCTTGCACATACGTAGGTAGTTGACTGTTGATAGGAAAGAACTATGGACAGTATAGACAGACAGATAGATACTTTGTACGTATTGAAGGGGGAAGATAAAATAGATGAGTGAGTGCTTGAGTGGATTATGGAGAGCTTCCGTTATCTTGTTTTGTGAAGACTGCGGTCTGACAATGTCATTAGTCATAAATGTATGACCATTTAGCTATAAAGAGAGGACAGGATGGTTGGATGGATGGACCACATTTAGTCTGACTATTTCCGGCCTGACACGCCTAAACCTTTCCATAGGCCATCGTCATCCGTCCAGTCCATTGAGCTACATCGCATTCACCACTGTGTTTGTACAAACTCCAACTCACTATAGTCCACGTAACTATTGATACTTTGGAGAAAAGCGAGTGAGAGAGAGAAAGGAAAAAAAACTGCCAGTGTCCAGTCGGAGTGGAGGCGGTCCTCAAGAACAACCTTTTATCATCCTAAATGGATTTCAGCTCTTAGCCTCGTGTCTTTTCTCCCTTTAACTTGATTCTCTCCAGCCTTTCATCTCATCTCTTTTCTCCATGTGTTTTCTACACTGCCTGTAGACTCATGTGAAACATGCCTCCACTCTCTCCACTACACTACCTACTATAGTCTATAGACTATATTTTGTAACACTCATTCCCTTCTAATATAACACTTTATATACCTCGTTATCTGACCCCTGAGTTTAACCAACTAATATAAAATATGTATAAAAGCGCCATTTTCCCATTGCCATTATGAGCACGACTAAAAGTAAGACGAGTATAGTACCTGCCATGTCTGTGCATACACATGTGTACTAGAACTACATTAGAAGGAGAAACAGTACCAGAAAGGATGCAACAAAAATGACAAAAACTACTTTCATCGACTAAGAATAACGTAATGCCTGTCGTTACACTTATAATAATATCTGCAATATAATGTGTGTGTGTGTGTGTGTGCTCTTCGCAATTGTAACTGCACTCCGTATCAGTACATGGCTTAAGAACTTAAGATGAGAGGACAATGTGTAAACTGCTATATTATCTGTAGTTTCATTCTTATTTGTATTCATACTTTGTCAACAACCCCAAGCACATTTACCATTGCCAATAATGATATAACATAAATACAGAATATCGGTGATAGACTCGCCTTTGTACGGATGTACTGTGTGTACTTATGTGTGTATGTATGTATATATGTATGTACCTAAAGTACGTTGTAGTATGTGTACTATCTTTCTGCTGTCGAGTTGGTCGGTTGTTTGTTTATTTGTTCAACTTTGTTTGGAGTTTGCTACGCTCTTGTTTGGTTTCTATTCCTGTCCTGAGTGTCCTGGTTTTGGCCAACATGAAATGTGGACAAAAGACAATAATGGGCGACTCGACTCATATAAATCAAATTGTGAAAATGGTCGCATATTTCAAAGTGCCAAGTGCGACGCTCCGTTTTTTTCTTCCGTAAAACAGACCCATGCATTAACTTACTTTTCATTTCCCCCCTTTTTTTCTCTATTTTGTCGCAATTTGTCTTTGCTTTCATTTTTTTTCGTTTTCGGCTCTTTCTTCAAAAAATTGTTTTACATGTCGGAGCCTTGTCGTATTGGGTGATGTGCATGGGAACTTTATATAACTTGTATTTTTTTGTTGAAAAAAAAACTATTCTATTTTATGAGTACGACTGATATTATTGGTTTAGACTGTGTGTGTAGGAGGAGAATAACTTCGAACTTTGACTTAACTCGTTCATAGTTCATACCCACTTAGATCCCAAATCCCAATGCTTATATGCTTAGGTATATGTGCATATCCCATATATATTTGTAAACGTCCATTAAATTATGCTAGTGTGTGGATGCATATTATTTAACCAATGATTTATGGAAATGAGAGAATAATTCTCAACAAAAGGATACCGACGTTCCCCATTCAGTAGAAATCTAAGTATTCTGTATATCTGCAGATCCAGTTTGCTTTGCAGTTATGAATGTATATGTATATATGTACCTAGGTATGTAATCTGCTGCACTGTCCTGCACCAGGATTCTGTTTGAGATTGATCAAGTAGGTAATACATAATGGAGAAGTCCGTAGTAGGTACTAGTAATATTCTGATGAGAATATTATTATTATGCGAAAACAAAACACGTGGAAGAAATCTAATTTTCTATTTCTATCCAGAGCCATGTCCTCAGCTACGAATGCCCTCCCCAAAGCCAAAGCCAAAGCTACAGCACTAACACCAAACCAACTTATTATTGTTATCGAATTTTAATTAATTCTGACTTGTGACTTCTCCTTCCCAATCCATTAGAGATTTTCAAAGTAAATTAAAATCGATTTGAATTCAATGAATTCATTTGAAATTTCACGGTGACAGTTTTGTTTATTTTATCTCTATGGTGGAGAAGTTCACAAAACGGGACAGAGCAGAGCGATAGCTCCTTCACTAATCACTTTCAACACCCAGTGGTGTACATACATACAGCTTCCTACTTTTTGAAGCTCAAGGCCCACAAATAAAAATATGGAAGCTAAAGTGGAAATCCAAGACGTGGAGTGGGCGGAGGAAATTGAGTAGTTTTGTGTGTTTTATGGACAATGCGACACCCGACCACCATTCTGATAAGTTCCTCGAATCTGGTGGTGGTGGAGAACACATTCTTCCAGTACTTTGTAAAATATCTTGAGGGCTCTTTGTTTGGTTCCGGTACATTTTACACTGATATCAGAATGAATGAATGCAAGACAAAGCGGACGTCATCACGAAAGATGAGATAAAGATTTGACCCGAGGCATATCATTATCATCACAATCATGAGAATGATTGTCGAGACTAGATTTTATAGACCGTACGGATGAATACTAATAAATCTACTTTGGAGTGAATGAAAATGTCAGAACCATGTGTTATTTTATTGAATTAGAGATTTCATTTGAAGCAGGCAGTAGTGGCATGATTAAAACAAATTTTCAGCTATCTCTCAAGACTGTCTGTCTGTACATAGATTGTACGTCCCAATAGTTTTTACTTTGAAAGCGATGTGTAGGTACTTTAGTACCTTCTGCTGTATGTACCTACATATACCTTGCTCTGGTTCTGGTTCTGGTTCTGGTTGTTTTCCTCTGTGCCTGTGGCCGTGTTTGTTGGGCCACTTTAGTTTGTTTGGTTGGTATTTGGTTAGTTTGATTTGATTTGGTTGGGTTTTGCGGTGCTGACTGACTGGCAGGCAGGCAGGCAGGCAGACGAGACAAGTAAGACAGTGATAGAGTCTGAGGTGAAGTTTGACTGACGACTAGTTGTGTGCGTGTGTGTTTGATGGAGGCTGATGTGCGAAAGTGTAAAAGGGAAGAAAGGGTCTTGTGAGTCAATTCCCTAAGTATAATAGTCATCTGACACAAATGCCAATAACATCGGATGTACAATGGGATATCATTATTGTTTGACTTGACTGTTGAAAGGGCTCCATTTTACAAACACAAACTATATATAAGCAACTCCACAGAAAGCATCCACAGATCCACTCCCGACCCACCGACCGACGGACCGACCCACCGTCCCACCGACAACTACAGCTCCGAAAGAAACGAAACGAAAGAGAAGGAATAAAGGGACAGACGCACATCATTTCACTTTCCTTGAATTGAATCGAAATTGAAGGCGCTCATATTTTACTTATAAGGAAAAAAATATTGAAGATACCACCTATACCTATGTACGTAACTTCTAATATTATTTGAACTTCCATAATTAAATGTTAATACATCTCCGCTCTATCCATATGGCAGTTTTTCCATTGCTGTTGGACCCTGTTGACGTATGTACCTTCTACTGTTTTCCAGCCTAGCTGGGGCTGTAGTGTGAGGAAAAAAGCAGAATATTTGTACAAAGATAAAACTATTTAGCATGATGAATGCCATAAATAGAAGTAGAAATAAAAATCCAATGCTCTCTTAAGTACTCATATGCACAACGAGACATTCTTTACTATACTAGTACTTTCTTCTGGCTACAAGTGTACTGCAACTTTAACTTTAGCTTGAACTTTGGCAAGAGTCGGTTCGAGTGAGTGTCTATCTGTAAAAAAATACAGGGCGCCTACTATGGCAAGAGTATGGTATAGTATAGAGTGGTAGGTATGTAGGAAGCTAGGTAGGTACGCCTACATCAGTTCACCACTAGCATAGCACATACCTATAGTATAGTAGACCCAAGAGCACTAAATATATTTTTATACAATCAAATAGCATGTACTATTGGTTCATAGTTGATGTGATTCTAGAAGATCGAGACATTGCAGTTGCAGGTAGTACTCGTCTGTCGTGTGTGGTTGTATGCACGTACCTATGTATGCATGTGTGTAAACTTTTATACTTTAGTTTTTTTTTTCCTTTTTTTTTCTTCCTTTCCTCCTACATTGATAGTTAAAGTAAGCAAAGTAAAGCAAAAAGCATTGCACCACACAATCCAGTACAACAACAAGAGGGATTCAAGAAGAGAATTGTTGACGGCATTCAGTGCTAAAGTGAAGAAGAGGTTTCTATTTTATTTTCTAAAAGCGAAGCATCAGACTGGGAGAATTGAAATGAAATGATGAAGAAGAGTGAGAGAGAGAGAGAGAGAGAGAGAGAGAGAGAGAGAGAAAAGAAGAAGAGAAGAAAAAAATTCTACTACTTCTAGAGATGTGAGTGTGATGTGGATGTGGATGGATATAATATTTACCGTATTTCTTAAGTTAGTCACTCTGGTCGGATGATTTTTTAAAAATTCAATTTACAACAGGAAAAACTGTGACCTCCTCCCCTTTGACTTTGCATATTTGAAATGCAAGCTGGAGATGGAATGTGAGGTTTTACTCGAGGATTCCAGGGTGCGTTAAAGGGAGTACAAATTGAGAAAATGCAGTGAAAGGGTTTTTTGATTGTGAAGAGAGAGAGAGAGAGAAGAAGAAGAGGAAAAAAACGACAGCAGGAAATCATGGAATAGTCTTGCTCTGCTGTACATAATGGAATCTTTATAGCATGGAAAAAGTCATTTCTTTTCCTTTTCCATGTGCTCACTACTGCTCCATGTTAACGGAGCGTCGAATATGGAATTGGTGACAGGACAGGAGCTGGAGCTGGAGCTGTGGACTGAGATCTCTGGATCTGGAATACTGGAATACTCTGGATATACCAATGGATATAGACAGGTTGCGGAGAGAGAGAGAGAGAGAGAGAGAGAGAGAGAGAGAGAAGAGTGTACACACACTTCTAACTCGGCTGCTCTACAATAACAACACCAGCAGTTTGCTTGGTTTTGCTAGCTATTGCCATTCCAAAGAATAGACTGTAGTGTTGAGGGAGTCGGTTCCATTGTCATCATTTTGGACGGTACAAAAGCCACTGAAGACTTGCATACACAATGTAGGCGCACGTATCGAGAACACTTACTTTGCCAACAAACACACATACTGTACTGTTGAACACACACACACACACACAGACACAC
Source organism: Dicyrtoma fusca (assembly GCA_034695205.1). Lineage (NCBI taxonomy): Eukaryota > Metazoa > Arthropoda > Collembola > Symphypleona > Dicyrtomidae > Dicyrtoma > Dicyrtoma fusca. The sequence continues at coordinate 29,756 of JAQFZC010001111.1, forward strand.
ATGGCCCAAGAACACAGTAAAAAATCTATACATACGGCACGCAGAGAGACGTCAAATGCAGAAAAGCAACCTTTTGTACCAACTCGATTTTCAGACTACTAGAATGGCTCCTGTCTTCAAAAAATGTCAAAACCCGTCCATTCCGCCTCTCGTTCCAAATTTCTCTGTTCGTCCATTGTCCTGGACGAGAATTTTCTTTCATCTGTAACAGCAACAACAACTCACATCACTAGTTTTTCTTTCTGTCCTTAACCCGTCTGCTCCAATGCGTGTGTATGTAGCTTACCCTTCCTATTACTTCCAGCCTCATCATTATTACGTATATCAACTATCAACCATCAGCCATCAGCCACCATCCATCAGCCATCAACCATTCTAACCATCAACATGTCTATAAAAGGGAAAATATCCTACAAAAACACTTTTAAATTTTGTCATTTCCAATTTTTTTTCAGGGATGGGAATAAGACGTGTGTTGGTGTGCTCAACGGGGAAAGAAGAAGAATTGTACAACTCGAGTTAAAACATTTCCTTAGATTAAATTGGAGTTTAAACAGAATGAAGTCAAACTGTCTACTTGGGTTGTTTGTAACATACATATGCTTAAGTTAGATTGAATGCTTAAGCAATTATACGCACTGTTGGAAGGAACTGCATGGATGTTCATATTTTTAACTTTGACAGGGAACACTGCACTGGTTATGTACGTAATGTGGTGTGCGGCGTGTGGTTAGACGGTTAAGTTAGAACCAATTCGCTGAATTTTAAAGATCTTGTGGTATACAAATCGTGCCAAAGAAGTAGTTTTGTGACTCTATTTCTTGTCCTACTGAAGGAAGCAGTTATAAAGATATATTTTTAGCATGGGATTGGTTTTATTTATGTAGTATTTTTGTTTCTACAGCACGTTTGTGGTTAAATTTTGCAATCTCCTAGTCGGCCTTTGTTAGCCGACAATTTATTTATCAACCAATATATGTTTGGACCGATATATAATCAGTGGCCGGTATTCAAATCTTAGTAAACGCATAAACTACTGAAATATTCGGTAACGAAGTTACACGAATTTTTGTAGCCATCGTCTATTTAACTTCACTTACTAACTTTCAAAGAAGTCCATCAATAACTGACTTCATAATTTCACTTTCAATTATTTGACCCGTGCTTGACAGATTTTTTATGATAAATTCACACACTACCTCAGCTTTTATAATATTGAACCTAATGATGACGTAATACGTGCTGCGACTGAAATAATGTATTCAATGAAACTTGAATTAAATGATGGAGCTAGAATGCTATTATATTAGTATTAGACTTGGTGTCTAACACGGGAAATCGAGGTCAGCCAACTACAGAAAAGAAGGTATAGTTTTTAAATGTGCTGTTTCTCCAAGCAAATGGATAGCAGGAGATCGTTAAAGTTTTAGTTCCATAATGACACGGCTGTCATAATTTAGAATCAAAGAAAATATGGAAAATGGATGGGTGTTCCTGGAGAGAGGCACCCACTAGACAATTCTACAATGACTGTCTTTGAATAGCTAAAAACAGTGCCATCATGATGATGATCATGACGATGCTATTGTTGTTCTCAAAAGCTTTGTTGCCCACTCTCAATATATTCACATCATTTCCTACAGTACACTCACTTTGGTTACAATGTCAGAGTTGAGTCTCCCTCTCAACCTTATAAACAGGAACGATCATCAAATTAATCGGTCTCAGTCTGCACCCACGTTATTATTATTATCCATAAGGCAGTTCCTTCAGCAGAAAGTTTGTACACGTACATATACATATAGTATAGTGGTATAACACATGAACAAGTGCTTAGTTTAAACAGAGCAGTTTACTTGGGTTCATGGCCAAGAACTACGTACACATATCAATTTCCCACCAAAATAAAAAAGTAAAGCTTTTTAAAATAATTTTAGTATTTTTTAATGTAAATTATAGGTGAAATATTATTACTTATAATTTATTATGTAGAGCTATACTCATATCATCTGTATGAGAATTTTCTGTTTGTATATATATGTAGGTATGTATAAGCTGTACTAAAATTCCTATCTGCCTCAGTGAGCTTTTAGCTTGTAAACAGAGAGAAATCAGGAGTGTGGATGTTAATGTATAGCAGCAGCAGCAGCAGTCCATGTTCAACAAGGCGAAGATTACCCAGGTTATGATTAGTCGATTGATGATACGAAGATGGGAAAGAGGGTGATCATCAGATCATAACATGTCAAAAGTCAAGTATACATCAATCATAATAATGGTTTTTATCCTCCCTCTTGTCCCCCATATTGTTCTCGCTCTCCTACGTAACACAAGGAATACTTGTGGGCATAATATGGAATTGGAGTATCTGTAGGAGCCGAGCCGGAGACAGCATAGTTTGAAGAATCCAAGGGCGCTGAACTTATACGGGTCTATCTATCTGTACCCTCCTAGGTATGTATTCTCACAGGGATGGATTAGAGCTCTTCATTCATACGAGTACCTACGTGGTAGATCACTGCTCGTATTTTCCACAGAGATACAAGCTTGTAGAGACAGCTAGCATTCTACATAGGTGAAAGCTGAACAAGCCGGTCCAGTAGAGAAGCCAATAATAAGCCTGCCACAAGTTTACCCCATGAAACGTCTAGCAAAATAAATACCTGTCTACAAAATAGATCCGAACCTACATTACATAGGTACCTACCTATACTTGCACCATGTGGTGTAATTCTAAAGAAATGTGATCGTTGATCGTATAACAACGTAGCAACCTACCTACGTAAGAACCCTTAGTTTTGACTTTACGGCTGTCTCCCGTTTTTTTTCTTCAAAAGTAGAACCAGAAGCATCCCTCAAAAAATGTAATAAATTGAATTGGAATTTTTGTTGGTTATTGTTATCACACAAGTTGTACCCAAAATATTTCAATTGCATGTCTGCCTCTCAATGAAAATGATAATAACAATGCTTATACTACCACAGCTACAGGGCCGAATGAATTTATGAATTTTTATAAATGCGTATGAGTAAAATTCAAGAAAAGGAGTTTCAAAAGATCCACTTGTTTTTATTATGGTAATCACTGACCTTTGCAACAGTACTATACGTCCTTGTTCAGAATGAATTAACTAGAAAGGAAAGGTTAGTTGAGAATTCCAAAGCAATTTGATTATTCTGTATTGTGACTGAGAGAGTCAAATCAACTAATAAGAAGGGTAGTGGCAATCGTAATTTTATTTTAAAGTTAAGTAAGTCAAAGATTACCTCAAGGGATTAATAGAAAATGAAATATATGGTATAAAAAAATATGGAAAACTTGAGATCCACTTCACTTGTACTCTGAGCTAAGGAGAGAATGAAAGAAGATAAATTATTTTGATTTGTGATTTGTGATACAGACTTACCTACAATGAGTGAATGAGTCGTGAAGAAGAAAGAAGAAACTATGAGCTCAACGAGGCTACCGAATACCGAGACAGATTCAAGGTATTTGTAAATATGTGAGTTTAGGGACATGGTGTAATTCAGGATTAGGAGTCAGGTAAGTGCAGAGGAGCCCGTCCAGTCTACTGACTATTGACTATACCTATATCTATATGCACTGCCTATACCATTACAGAAGATACCACCACTCTTAGAACTGTTGTGACGAACGACGACAAACGGGAACAAGAACGACGTCGACGACTAAGGGCAAGCTAAAAAGATACAGATAGATGCTACTACTTGAAACTTGAATGATCTCATAGCCAAAATCAAATAAGTGGGCTCATGTAGAGTACAAGAGTGACTCTTGAAAATACCAAAGCTCTCATTCCAAATTCCAGTCAACTCTTATAGACCTCTCAAGCAAAAATACAGTTTACACACAAGTGGCAATGCCTTTGGCATCAACAGCCACGGTAACAGTGCCACCAACTCCAATAGTATCACATTTACCAACCATTATCCGCAGATAATGTGCTATGGGATCGTAATTGTATCCTTCACATAGAGTCAGTCTCCTTTATATGGCGCCCTATATTTCCCCCCAAAAAATCATCAAATTTTAAACATGAATTCCAATCCTGATCTAATCGATTCTGTTGCCTGCCTGCCTGACTTGACATGACAGACTCCATTCAACTTTTAATACTGACCATTGTTGTTGCGTAAGGATGCTACTCTTACAATTAGATGCAAGGTACTCGTATTTACCTTTTGATGCTGTATGACAGAAAAATCATTAAAACTAGCTAAATGTAGCAGATTAATCCTACTAAAAACTAACTCAACATTCCAGCCAATCAAAAAATCATTCAAGTAAAAGTAAAACTTTTAGTGTTCGTACCAGACATAGAGCCAGAAATACACTTATTACTGAAAGCAGCTTTGAATTGCATGGCTCCATCTATAAAATCCGGTTGAAGAAAATGTAGATAATTGATTAAAACGTTAAGTCTCCACTTCAACTT
>JAQFZC010001112.1:0-34202 GCA_034695205.1 Dicyrtoma fusca
TATTAAGATAACAATGGCAGTTCACAAGATGTGCTCTCTGCTCAGTTCCTACATTAAGAACGGCTGCTGCTGCTGCTTCTTCTTCTTCTCCTTCTTCTTCTTCTCCTTCTTCTTAGTCTACGACTACTACCTCTGCGGCAGCTGAGCAGTGGGCCAGTGTATCATTGGTGTAAAATACGATACGAGACAGATGAGCATTACCCTTTTATCGCAGTAATATCGGGAGTGTGTACATGTATGCGTTATATATTGCCGTTCAAGGGGCATCCTATCATCCTAAAAAAAGATTCAAAAGTATAATGGCTTCAATAACTTCTACGTGCAAAGGTAATATATGTACGCGCACACTTTCAAAAGACAAATAGAGCTATTTAGTGGTTCAAATCTAATTAATAAGGTATCCTCTTTCGGTAGCGGGGATGCTGGTTTTTGGGGAACTAGATATAGCTTCTTACGTTTTGCACCTTCCTTGATCATATACATTCCGTATAATCTGCGTGGTGTGCGCCGGCACTGAACAGAGACCTAACTATTGATATTCACTTTGTAGGTTGAAAAAAGATGCCTATTCCCAGACGTGCTAGTCGTCGCTCATCTCATTACAATTTATATGGAAATGCATATACATACTTGCGATGAAGATTAGAGCACAAGAGCTTAGACTGATACTACAAATTTCACATGAACCAAAAGTCGGTCGTTGGGGATAGGCAGACAAGTAGCTTAACGTAGCTCTATCCGGACGCGTAGGTATGCGTTGAACTACTCACGTACTTGATAGAATTTTTTCCCCAAATATTTGTACGATTTTCAATGAGAATAAAATTCAAATTTGAATTCCAGCTGAAATTTCTAAGGAATAAAAGAAAGTTCTACTCGGAGGAGGACCAGGACAAAAGTAGAAGTATCAGTCCCATCCCGAGTGAGAAACATTAGGGCACGAACAACATATACCCATATACATATGCAGGAAGAAGTAGGACCAATTTCTAAAAAAAAATGCAGTCGTTCTCCTTTTCACTTTTGTTGGTCTCCAACTCCGGCCGCTGCCCTGGCTCCAGACTTCCAGATCCAGCAGTCCTTTTTATTGCTGTCTCAGCACACACGAAAAGGAAAGTGTAAAGAGAGTGTGTACATGTAGACTAGAAAGTAACGTGACGGTTTCATGGATTTTGTTGTCTCTGTGTCTGTAGGTTGGGAGCTGGAGCTGGAATTTCTTGGGCAGACTGTCCTTGTGTAGGTAGCTGGCATTTGGGAGTTGGGAGTTAGTTATGAGAAAGGTACCTATGTCCCTAGACTCTTCCTTTCTCCACTCTATCCACTGCCTTTCTCTTCTCCTCTGGTCCTCTGTACGAATCAAGACTCTAGACGAGCACTTTTCTCCATGCTTTCTCATTTTTTACTCGCGCTTCACAGAGATTCCAGATGTACAGGAAAGTTTTACAATAATGCAGTCAAGTCAAGCTAATGCCAAGTCAAACGGTGCCCTCCTCAAATTCCCAATCGTATTTCCAAAGTCCAATGTCAAATGGGGTACTTTCCTTGCAGGGACATTGTTCTTCGTCACTAGGACAGAGTGGGCATCGAAGCCCAGGGATCATTCGTTAATTTAAATTCTTTCGTGGACCACTTTTGATAAAAGCCGTCAAGAAATGACAACGGTACGGTCAATCCGAAGCCCACAATGCCCAAAGTACACCAATTTGCCCCATTTTACATGTGAGTAAGTTGTACATATATTTCTCTTTTGAGTGCTCACATTCGATGGTAAGTAGATGCCTGGAAGGCTGTATGCATATAGGTACTTGTGTGTATTTTGAAGGAGTGTGTGTGGATAGCTAAATATAGTGTGACTTGGTAGATGGTGGGTTGGCAGGTTGCATGCATGAAGAAAACGTTTAAAGGAGAGTTCTGTATGTTCTTCTTGTGTTCTCCGTACACTTCGTCCTCCTTCAGCTCCTTCTCTGCTCTCAAGCCATGCCACACGATGCCACGGGATTGCGATTTGCCATTGCATTGGGATCGTAGGGAGTGGAGGATAAGGGAATATATAGAGAAATATACCTTACGCCTGAAACTAGAGAGGAAGAAGTAGTGTGTAAGTAGGACTAGGCGACTAGGAGCTTTTGGATAAGGCACGTGGACTCCGAATCGATTTTTTCCCATGAAGAGCCACAAGTAAGGAGAAGAACGACTCCAGCCGCGGCGGCGGCGTCGTTCTCCTCGTCATCATCCTGTTCCTTTTCCATGGAGCCATCAAGCCAAGCAAAGTAGTCCACGGCGGGTCTCTTCCTCTTCCTTTTTACTCATCATCCTTCCTCTCTCCACTACAACTACAGCCCATATTACCACGACTTCAGCCTATCTCTTTCTCTCTCTCTCTCGCTTTCTCCATCCTACACCCCACACTGAAGCTACATATTCACGACTAAGGAACAATCATGAAAAAAAAACTAACAAAACTAAAACTACACGATGAGATATTTATGATTAATCACGTTACTACTCAAACGACCATTAACTATATTTTTATGTTTTTTCAACATTAAGCCAAACCAAAGAAGGAAAGGAAATCAACCATGTTGGTCACTGGACTAGAGGACTACACAACTTTCCTTTTTATTTCTCCAAATATTTTCACTTTCTCCGTTTCTGTCTCCCTTTCCCTTTCTTTTAACTCGGTGTCTCTTCCTGCATTTGTACACTTTGGGATTTCAACTGAGGTTTATGTACAAAGTTAAACTGTAACTTTCTTTTGAAAACATGTCTTTTATTGCTACCAACACACATGGCAAGGGGAAAGAAATACAAAACTGTTTCACCTTTTCAAACACGTTGTTGCTATGCCGTGCTTGCATAGATGTTTTGTACTTTCATTTCTCATTGTATGTACAGTCGTGGGCGTGTGAAACGTGCAATGTGGTGACTGACTGGACTCTCCTTCTTCGTCCCGTTCACTGTCACTAATGGTGTAACACTATTTTGCATCCCCACTTTATGACAACTACAATAGAAAAATTGAAACATGGAAATATGTATTCCATGTGTGTATCTACTACAGATAGTAGAATCTGAATCTATGGAAACCACATAGCGTGCTGGAGAGAAAATGACAGTATATAAAAATGTACATGTAGGTACAAACAAGTTGTAGTTATTGGTAACTGGCGCTGTATCTGTAGCTAAAGGAATCTAGCATGAAAAATCCTATCTCACGTCACTGTCAAGTAGTTCTTCTGGCCTTAAATGTGCTTGCACGCCAACTTACACCAAATAGACGTACATTAATGTTAAATAATTCGATTTATAAACGACTAAACTAATCTTCATCACTCTGCACTCAAAATCAAAATCAAGTCAAGCCAAACAAACATCACACATGTATAAGTATACATACATGCAACATCATCTTTTGTTGCTTCTTGAAGTAGCTGCATGGTGTCATTCAGATCACAGCTCTTAATTTAATGGTCAATGTCCAAACAAACCCCCAATGATCAAACAAGAGTATTGTGTCGTAAGGAGGAAACAATAGTCTTTTACTTCAACTTCCTAGTACGGTTAGCTTCTTATTATAGAATGTAGCTATATGTATGTACTGCTGGGACAAAGGGAAGGAAAACGGAATCCTCCAGTTGTTTGTGTATTGTCCTAGATATCTGTATTTAGTTTGATTATAAGTCTCTATGTGTAGTCTGTCGTTCATACAAGCATCCCTGCACAATACGGAAAAACAAAAGTAAAAGCAAAAACAGAGATAAGACAGTGAAAGAGAAAGTGTGATAGAATGAAATGAAAGTAGTCTCCATTTGAAGAAAGTATTTTGTATTTTGTAGTACTCTCTTCTCAATCTAGCTTACGTGTTTAGAAATTTCACTCTACTTTCACCCAAAAGCAGAGCAGTAGCAGCAACAACAACACAAGACAACAAAGAGCCCACCGTCAGTCAAACCTTTAGAAATCGAAGTAGAAATAGAAGCGGGTAGATAAATCCTAAATCAACCCACATGTAGCTGAGCGTACATGGAACTAACATACAGATTGTAAAGTAAAAGTTTAGAGAAGCCTATATTTCGTGCACTAAAGTTCTAGTTGAAATTGTGTATGTATTTGTAGAGTTGTGGACTCATTGTGGCGCTCTGTATGTAGGTGTAATAATGTAGCTTCATGACAAAATCCAATGCCACTGCCCTGTCATTGCAACTGCCGTTCCCTGTTTTGTGTGGATGACGAGGACTTTTACTCCTGCCGTGCCCTATTAGATTCAAACAATTTCCAGTGCTCAGACTTTGAGTGCAGCACTCGTAGGCTTTCTCCACTCTCCACCTTTCGTTCCTAAATCGTTGCCAAGGTACTTTTACATCCCATGGACGAGACGGAGTTGCTAGTGTTGTGTTTGTGTCTTGTGTAGGCGGTTGCTGTATTTATGCGTTCCTACACTCATACGAGGCAGACCTATTAGCTGTTACTATGGGACCTGGATGTGTGTGCCAGAGGACCGTGGATGTTTAATGCATGATTCTCTATCAGGTATTCACCTGTAATCGTGAGTAGGTGCATCCATATATGTAGAGATATTACATTAACGGAACCACTTTAATCCATTACTGCTTAATTTAACATTCCATTTATGCTCTGTTTCTAGAAGTCTAGGTAGTCTGTAGATGTAGCTGTCTAGTCCTATCTTTTAGCGTCTACATAATATATACGACAGTGACTGTAGTCTTGGTTGTTCGAGCTGGTGAACTACAGGGGATTCAATTCAAAGTACCAGATTCAGTAGGCAGACTTTCCATTTCAATCCTGAAATGTATCCAATAGTGGTAAAAGTCAAAAGTGAGGAACAGAAGAACTATATGCCGATTTCTAAAACTACTTATGGATTAGATGCTAATTGTAATTATATTCTGCGCCCCTTGTTGTGCTTCTGTTTCTCCATGTGTTCATACCTACATGTATGGCTGGGGACATAGGTATTACTAAGCAAACAAGTTAGGCTGGAGTGTGCGTGTGCCCCTCCCCCCGAATTCAGCCTACGAGGATATATATGTATATAGGTATGTACATATATGTACATGTGCATACCTATGTATGCTTCGGCAGACCAAAGGAAAGCATTTGTTCGAGCCTCGAGTTTAAACGTAATTAAGGGAAATGTGGAACATGTTAAGTCCATTGACAAGAGCATAAACATCAAACATGACTCAAGTAATGACTTTCCTTCCTTGTTTCCTTTCCTTTCATTTCAATTCTCAATTATAAGAATTAATGATTTTAACTTGCACCAAGTCATTTGGACTGCCCTGCCAGAGGAATTTAATTTGCGTGACAATAATAATGATTATAATAGCTTTTCATTTGAGTTTTCCAAGAGTTTGTACTTTCGACTGTAGATGCTAAATTGTTTTCCATTGGTCCAATTTCGAATTAGCTTTGCTCAAAGTACATGACATCATGTCTGTAAGGTACTTTTTATTATCGAATCAATTCTAAATTCTCAATCCTACGATGACCACTACCACTTCCAGTGCCACCGGCCGCTGGCCACACCACTCCATGCACAAGCAATTATTACTACCACCGTGTATTTTAACTAGCCATCCCAATCGCCCGCCATCAGCGTCTGCTTTACTTACATTGTATCCCTCTTAGGCATGGTTGTTTGTGTCTTGCTATTTACACTTGTATCTATTTTTATTTCGTGAACACATTCCACTGCCGTATGGAATGGACAACTGGTTTTACCAAATAACAATCAAAATGTTTAGTACTATGTCGTGAGGGAAATAAATAGACAAGTATAATTATAGGAAATTAAAATACGATGATATGATACTAGCCGCAATCTAAATAAATGTTTGCCTTGTATTTCGAATGTTAAAACAGACGTCATTACGCTATTTCGATCGATCCAATTTTATATATTAAGATTCTTATCGTTCATAGTTTTTTAGCTAGTCTCAAACTAACTTTCCCAACCTTATTAATAGTACGGAAGAGTGCTAATATTGGAAAATGCGGAATGGAAAACTTGTTCAACTCGTTAAATTCGTTCGTGTTATAAAATTAATCGAATATAGATGACGAAATGATTATTGTAAGTACAGTGATGATTATACCGTTGATGGAAGTGTTGAGGGTAGGGAAATGCCTGGCACTGCAGCAAGCCCTAACTCCAGCGTAGGAATTGCAGATAATTGAAGGGAGTGAAATAAAAAATTTATTATAAAACTTAATGCAGTAATTACTACATTGATTACATTAAAGATGAAGTGTTATTATTTTTATGAGAGCATTTACAGATCGAAAGAGCTTTGGAACGTGGAGCGAAACGCTGGGAGAGTGAAGTTCAGTTCATTACAGTGCAGTACATTCACACACTTAGTGTTGATGTCACAAACGACTAAATATAGGCATGAAGTTTTTATTAATGCATGCCTCTGATGAGAAAGATAAACGACCGAACATATGTTCCTTTGTATACAGATAGAATGCTGTATGCTCATCATTAAATTGCTATGCTTTGGCAGTGCATTGAGGTGCGGGCTATATGCACTGAAAGCAAACACTGGAATGGTACCCACATTAGTTTTTACTTCGTCCCTTCCCTATACACCTACCCCCGTATGTACTTAAGTTTACATCCCAATTTCTGAGGCGCTACACACACAATCCAAAGACCAAAACGAAATGTGTGTAACTGAATGCTGAGCAGTGAACGTTGAACACTAAACATTGAATTGAAGCTGGCAAACAGAAATAGAGGAAATGAAGGTAGGCATGGCCCACCTGTCGAATCTTAAAACTACAAACCCAGGTCTAAGAAAACCAAACCCGCTAGTTACGTTCTTGCTACGAGTACACACACACACACACACGCCGACAAAAAACCAGTCTAATTTTACTATTCATCTTTTCCTTGTGTGCATCCGATTATATTTTGAAATACTGTAGTTTATGCAGTAGAAGTTACTTGTTGCCATCCAGAAACAGAAGAAAAAGGTTGAATTTAGATGCTTTAACTATCTGTAGGACAGGATTAGACAGACACTCGCATTTAGGAAGGTCCCTCACCTACAGGCAACAATAGCATACCTAATACATACTAATTGTCTTTTGTTTGCTTACGTCCATCCATATGCGTGCATATGGATGGACGTTCACTGTATGAAAATCTGCACGTATATTGATGATCTCTTGGCTTTGGCACCGAGATAGGCGTGTAAAAGCATTGGCGGACATACATAAAATACACAAGTTGTTTATTACTGAAAAGGAGGGACACTGAGGCATTCAGAACTTAACCTATATACCAAGCTACCTACTTGTACTGATATACTGAACAGCCTACATGACACACCGGATGAACAAAAGTTTTTATACTCGTGCCCGCATAATATATGTAGTAGTTTATCTGTAGTACAGGGTGGTATTGGTATTGGTGCTGCCCAGCAGGATTGTATGCGTCACAAATTTTAGTTAGATAATAATATTCAAATTGAAACATTTCATTGCTTTAGGAAATAACCAGGATCCGTTCGACCCGACAGAACCGTCAGGACAGAACGAATCAACTCCTTCCATGCAGACGCAGAGTTAGTTTGTCGAGAATTTAACGCATCTGTGTAGTCTACAGCACAAACGTTTCTGAACTGTCCAGTACCAACTTCCAAATCTATGTATAGTACTACAGCGCGATGCAGAACTTATAGGTATACTAAACTTTTACACAATGACAATAAAAATGCTTGGTATGTACATATGTAATTATGCGGATAGGATCTACAATATATATAATCCAATTATCATTGATATCGCTATCAGCTCTCAGGATCTCAATATAGCCATATACCAGAGTTAGAAAAATTGCAAATTTAACTTCAATAATTTTTTATGCTGATGAAAAACATGCATGCTCAGTCCTCGTTGCCGTGGCCGTTGCGTTGACGTCGTTCCCGTTGTGATCGTCAATGATTGTAGGCAAGTTCAGAAATCACACATATTTCTGTGAAAAATGTCATGCACAAAATTGTCAACTAATGATAGACTTTGAAAAATTGAAACTACCGACAGTTACGGAGGCCATAATAATATTATTTTTTATTCCCTATACTTCCTTTGCAAGTACATGCAGAAGCACCAGAAGCTACTGTAGCTACGCTGGTATAACTGACGTCTATTATTTTATGTAAGCCATTTTATACGCAATGTATATAAACAGAACCACAAACCAAATCGGTGTAAAATAAACGAATAAAAAAAACTCTGATTCAACGTGGACCGTAGTGTAGCCACCGTCGTGGACGTCGTCGTAGTCGTCGTCGTTTTGTAATTCGTAATCGTCAATCGTACTCAAATTCAGTTTGTTCCTCATAAACGGATTGAGATAAAACCCCCCAAAAAAACGTGGACAGTCCTTTACATGACTTTTATGTAGATCACTAGATGTAATAGCCCTAGTCATGATATCTCGAGCTCACTCACTGACTCTAACTTTTGACTAGATTACATTACGATTACGCTACGATTACCCAGACAGGAATAAAAAGGAACAAAAAGGGATGGAGCATTGCATATTGCTCTGCATGGCTACAATCAGAATCAGAATCATCAGAGTGACATGACAATGACTGAGCAAACCTGAAGTTGAATCCCATCATTGCAATTACATGTAAAGTACCTACGCTGAGGCTCATAACTACCAACTCCTGATACCCTAACTATGCTCATCCTCACACAGGTATACTCATTGCTAGTAATATACCTACTCTACTCAGGCCATTATCTCTACTTACCACACGTATGCTCAAATTTCAGTTTTAAAGAACAAAAGGATTTTTCTCGAGAGACAAACTGACAGACACACGGACAAACAAACAGCCAGACTCTTCTGCACCACTGATTTTCAACCGTTTTCCTCAAAACTACAAATGCCTACCTACATACATACTTTCTGTAGAAAGTCATATGACGTACAGAATAGCATAGCAGATGTATAGCCCAACTGTCGATAACGATGCAAAACATAACATCTTATTACCTTACCTTAACCATAAAATTTAAAATGGACGTTCACACTTTTCAAAAATTTCAAAAATATTAAAAACATTTCCAAATTGTAATAAAAAGTAATGGCTTTGAAAAATCCCACCCTCTGAAATCTGTACCATTTTTCCAAAAAAATAAAAACGTTGGTTTACAATATTTCACACACAATACGAGAGTAAGAATTTTTGCATTGTTGGAAAAATCCGTGTGAACTTACGTATGAGACTTTGCAGTTTGCACCTTTTTTTATTCAAACTAAAACTGTAGATAAAGTAGTACTAAACTTACTGTACATACGCCAGTAGTAGTAATTGTAGAAACATAGACAAAAGAATCACGATGACTACACAGTATAAGCCGTATTATATAATTAGCTCGTAATCTGTACTATAATCTAAAAAAATAGGGACTTTTATCACTTTGTCTTATGACTTAGTTTATCTAAACCTGTGAAGTATATCATCCGTATACACAGTAGTGCCATCCTTCATGTAATTACACTACATATATCTATATGAACGTGCCTACATATATCTATATTGCATTACTGAGCACATTTATTTTTTTGCAGTTGCAATCCTCTGTAGATTCAAGATACGTTACTGGTCTGCTGTTGTGATTGCATCAGACCTTCATCTCCATCTTCATAGACAATAATAATACGGACTTGACTTTGAGCAGTAGGAGGATGGAGAGGAAGCGACTTAGAGAATAGAATAAAATGGGAAGAGGAGATGAATAAGAAGAGAAACTTGAATCTTTTTAGCTCGTCATTTCAATCGTGCGATTTACATCTATAGATCTTTTGTACGCATCCATCCGTAGGCATATCAGCACATACATCTCTCCACTATTTCTACCCTTACGCATGAGGCTATGCGTGTCCCTCTGTATTTAAGTTATATTTATGAACGTAGATAGGAAGGTGTAGGTAGGTATGCGTGTAATATTATTATTACACGCCGGTGAACAACTCCAACTCAGGGTCATTGCTTCCAAACAAACTTGACACATGCTCATCTTCACCAAAGTATTCTGAGGAGGAAGAAGAAGTAGAAGAAGAAGTCGACGAAGAACAACAAGAAGAAGAAGGGGAAGAAGAGAGAAGTCTTTGAGATTTGAGTCTCCTAACTCCTCTGCTAATGCACGCCACTCTCTACTCTCTCCGACTGGGCCTTTGAATTCACCCAAGGAACTATGCAGGTAACGTACATCTGTGATCTGTGTACACTGCACATACCTACCTACTACTTGCGAGTGTGGAGCGTGTGTGTGCGCCGAGATGATGATGGTGATGATCCTGGGTGTGTAGAGGACGAGGAGCCCACAGAGCTAACTATGCGTGGAGGACATAGCTGTAACTAAGCCAATGAACGTTTAACCACCCCACTAATTTCCTGTATCCTTGCCTCCGATTATCATATCTTTACGGACAAAAGATTCCAATTTTGTCTCTGTCCATACAGTCACAGAATAGACTCCATACACAGATAGGCAGGCAGGCAGGGAGACAGACAGACGGGCAGACGAGGCAGAGGCAGCAGTCATTTACGTCGTCAGGATTAAGTTAAGACATTGCCGACTCATCTCACGTCCTCTGAACGTAGTGCAGGATGAAAGTGCAACAGTCACAATTATTACGGATTATACAGCCTAATCTGTCACGTCACAATTCACAAAGTAGGTTGGACTCTATATGTATACCTATGCATCAGTCTGTCTTACGTTATGTAACGTAGAAAGTCATTTTTATTGTTTTCAAAACTTATCAGAACGAAGATGGGCTAAAGTAGAAATATAATTGAACTTCTCAGAGACAGATTTTACAGATATTTATCACAGATTTTTAAAAGTTTACCTAAAAACCAAAAATCTGAAAAGTTTTCTACTTGCCTTGTCGTTTAAATGGAAGGATTCTCTGTGGAGAGCAGACTGTATATTCATGTAGATGTATGTACATTGGTAATGCTAAATGATACTAAACCCATTCCCACGAGTTTTCAACTCATGTCATTCACTTGTGCAATCTTTTCTAAATTACTACGATTCCTCTTCCCCTTTGACAGGTAGATAGAAGATGGCGAGTGTAATCTGTAACTGTAGCTTATCGTTAGTCTTGCTCAGTCTTGACATTCAATCCTGCATCCGTGCTCCTGGCAGTCAGGTCTGAAAAATTAACAAGCTTCCGACTTCCGCTTTATTTCTATGGAGGAGGCTGTGCTCTGTGCGGCGGTGAATAATGTAAACACCGAAATGGGGTCTTGTATTTATTATGTATTTAGATGTAGGAGTGTAAATAAAATACCTAATTGTGTCTGTAGAGCCGTGAGATGAGGTAATGTCGACAGTGAGAATGGAAGGAAATATTTCCAAGGAGGTATACAAATTAAAAATCCTTTACATTGGATTGACTTGTTAAACTTACACCTGGCTGAAGCTATTGCACCACCTTCCCCAAAATGGTGAAGTGTATAATTTCAATGTAAACTACCAAACGACAGGTATACAGTGTTGAAGACCACCTTTGTACCGTTCACTGTATATAGTGTGGCTTTAATGGAATATACAGGTAACAGACTAATAATGCCTCCTGCGTGCGAAAGGATTTCCTCATTTCTGTTTCCATTTATGCCCCGCTCTGGCATTGTATTAGGCTGGACTGTGGGTCTGCCTTTACGACTGGAGTGGAGCACACAGAACACAATGCAGGAGAACTATAGTAACTTAATTAGAACAGAAAAGGAATTTGTATGATATTATACTAAATTGGGTATTTCAAGGATTCGGATTTGTTCCTGGCTCTTGTTCTCGTTTTTGTACTCGTTTTCGTTGTAGCTCAGTGATCATAGGATTTGGGATTCGGAATTTGGAACTGAGAAGGAAGTGGAGGGAAGTGAGTGAGTGAGTGAGTGAGCAAGGAAAGTTAGGAAAGAGAAGAGAACAGTATCGGAATAATAACAGGGTTGAGGACACGTGAAGATATCGACCTTTCCATCAATCAATAATACCTACAAGCCATACACATATATATACATCCGAAGAAACTTGAAGCTATATGCATATAGGCATTTCACAGAACATCTACATAATTATGTGTACTGGCTCCTCAGAGACTCCATGTACATACTCACTACCTATTCTACCCGGACAAACGATGTTTTATACATCAAAGTCTATAGGACACAACACACAACAGACCAGAACCCAGAACCAGGAAACCAGTGCTACAGGCTGTAGGCTACCGGCATTGTTCACCATACATGATATGATGTAACAGCAACAACAGTAACACGACCATAA
Organism: Dicyrtoma fusca; assembly: GCA_034695205.1. Lineage (NCBI taxonomy): Eukaryota > Metazoa > Arthropoda > Collembola > Symphypleona > Dicyrtomidae > Dicyrtoma > Dicyrtoma fusca. The sequence goes on from JAQFZC010001112.1 coordinate 12,349, forward strand.
GCATAGCAAGAGTAACTCCTATAGGGATGTAATCTGTACTTGTGTAATATATCTATACTGCAAATACCTTCCTCCGTTGGTATTTGGACTAGGGTATGTATATGATGTATCCGCGTCTCCGATAGAATCTCTAACTGCCGCGGTTGGGTCTTGTGCATTTCAGTTTAGTAAAGTATGACACGGTGCACCTACCTAACGGCAACAGTAACACGCCTCGTCGGCAAATTATATTCCGTGATAATAACAAGGGCTATTTAGCTATATGGAGTTTATATATGTAGGTATGTAGATATATACTCTGATTGTACGTCTCGCTAGACACGGAATCCATACGTATATAGGTAATACGAGTTGGAAAATTAATATTAAGCAGGCAGAAATTCAAGAATCTTCAGTCCCCTTGGGCATTTGTAGTCAACACCGCAGAGTGGAGCGTCCTTGTGCCGTCTTCACCGTCGTTAATGTTGGTGACAGTGCCCATCATCATAAGCTTTGAGATAATTAGGGATAATTTCCATGGATTTTATTCTGATATCTTTTTAAGGAAATAATAGAATTAAAAGTTAATGGTGTCTGACGTGCATCTTTTCCTCTAATTATCTACCAAGTTGACTTGATCTATGGAGTGTAATGAAATGTATCTTCCTTCCGTCCTTCCTCCATTCTATCTTCGATCATGGAGCTCATAGACGTCCTTATTAATCAAGTTGGGAAGTTGGAATTGGAAGTGAGGCTGAGCAACAATTTATTCCGACTCAATCATTACTGTTTACTCACACTTCGGGACTGTGTGCCGTATTTATTCACACGCCGTACAGTCATCAACTGCCAATTCCTACCTGTCATCTTGATAACGTGCACCCATCCAACACTTGACGCTCAACCTTTATATGTATGTGTATAGGTGCCTATATAGGTAATACAAATGTTCCGACTATATTTTTTATCGGAATATAAACTATTTAGAGTATATTGTATACTCTATTTATATATCTGTAGTTAAGGGAGATTCAGACTCGTGAGAGTAATGAGATAGATACATATATTTTTATAATATTTGCTGGGCTACGGCTTGGTTGTTGCTGGGCTACGGTGTTTAGAGAGGCAGATAATCAGTCTCTGACTCATTTTTCATTTCTTTACCATCCTTTAATTTTGCATACTACTCACAGAACTCACATTAGACTTCAAATCAGAGAGAGGAATCCCAGTCGTGCTTGTCTACGTGCATACACAAACATGCCTTTTTTTCGCCCTTCTGTTTCTTAATGTGGTTGCATTGACTCCACGGAGGCTATTAGTGAATAATTCTACCGGTTGCTCTTCCTCTTTCTTTGCTATACTGTCATCGTCTCTGAAAAAATGTTCATGTGGAGTCAACGTCCAGTAGAACAGAATAGAATGGAATATCTGTACATGTGTATAACCTTCAATGCGTACGTCACGTCACTCCAACTTTACATTCTCAGATTCTGTTTTTTATCAGTGTGTGCGTCCCTCCACGTTTTATTTCCAACTTCGACACATTCTCTTTTGATATCTGATGATCACTTTGAAATTGTATGTAGTGGACAATTTTTATGTGGAAAAATATTTTATTTGTTGTATTTTACATTTTCGTACAGTTACAGTAACGTTTTTCTAGTGCTATAGGGAATTAGATATATATAAGTATGCCCTACCCTTTATTGTGCAAATAGCTATAGCTGAATGGCTATCAGCATGGAAAACGTGCTGCTATGTACTTTGCTACTTGGCTTGCTGCTTTACATTCCTATATATATATTATACTGTCTACTCTCTGTGCGGACATGGCGAAATAACTGAACCACGGTAATAATAATTTTATTCGGTTCACAGGCTCACAATTAGAATTTCTTAATTAATTAGTTTACAGAGTCTTGTCAGGTTTAACTTTTCCTCCAAGGAAGCCAATGGGTCTTTATACACACATAGTTTGCTGCAGTAGCCCAGACAAGACAGTCCTGATAGAGGAGAAACCACCACGAACGACTAGGTATGAGGTTTTCCGGTCTCAAAACAATTACGAGTGAACCTTGGTCTCTAAGAGGGGATTATTATATTACGCATAATAATTAAGATAATGTGATTTGACTTTTCTCCATGCATTCTTCTTAGAATCCAGCATACTGCAGTCTTCAGTCTAAATATAAAGGGAGACGCAGGGACGTCTCTGTATCGGCTTAGATGAGAAAGATGGAATGGTATGCTTAAATTTTGGTTACACTACATTATTGTAGTTCTACTCGCTCCTTCATTTGTTCCTCCATGAGTCGTTTCGTTGAGTGAATTTAGTTCTCTGCTCCTCTCTCTCTCTCTGTCTCTGCTCTAAAGACCGCCAAACGAGTGTGAAAGGGACGATTATTATTTAATCATGTATTAAAAAATTGATTAGTGTCTCCTCGTGGTTGGGTCCTGTCTTATCCCCGTCTATCTTTCATCATAAGTGTCCATGTGCAGATACTGTACCCCTGCTACACTAGTAAAGGACGAACGCATGTGACGTTTAACCATATACTTGCTCGGAGTAATGTGTCTCCTCACTGCCTGCGTGTGAATATAAAAAATGTATTGTATAATAACATTGCATCATCGTTTATTAGTTGAGTTCACAGGGTTCATTCTGCCAAGGAACTGTGTACTAGTGGGTAATCCCTCTACAGCTGCTTCTTTCATTAGAACACTCTTCTTGACTCTCTCTCTCTCTCTCTATCTCTATAGTCTATGAATAGTTAGTTAGTTTTTATCATCTGTAATAGTAGTTCTGCAAAGGAACTCAAGCCTGTAGACTGACTTTTCACAGTATTGATTTCACATAGTAGACTCTATCCCAATTATATAACACTCCCTGTGTACATAGTGCTGGTACGCATCTCTATATCTATGTAGAAAATAGCACTGCATTGCATTGCCTCATGCGCAACGCAACTTTCGACTTCCACCAAGAAGAAGGAACCAAAACCAAAAGCAAGTCAAACTAAAAAGATATATAGAGGGAAAAGACTGCAGACTGCTGGTATATACTCTCCACTATACTCCGGAGGCTCACTTAGTCTCGACGAGACTCAAACACTCAGAACTAGCATTTTCACAGACTCTAGATATTAGTGTACATGATTACCCATGGCTAAGGCTATATATACATATATAGAGGCCACCATAGTGCGTACAGTGTATATGTACGCACATTCGATTATTTGGACTGAGTGAGTGCGAGTGCGTGCATGTATTGTATAGCTAGAGCAGAGTTTCGTCAGTAGATGCATAGCTGCGTAAGTAAGTGCGTAGATGCATTTAAATGCTCCTATACTCCTATACGCCTATCACTGTGTAGCCAGTCCCTATCTCTATCTGTATGGTCTGAACGAGTAAAGTTTTAGTTGGCTATAAGTTTGGGATGCGTGTGCGAGCAGTGCGAGTGGAGGAGAAGGACTGAAGGCAAAGAAGAAAGCGAGTGAGCGAAACTCATCGATAAAGCAAAAAACATGAGCAACATGGACAGGGTCTTTATTCTCGAGTTCATTGACCTCACGCATAAACACACGCACTCCACTTGGTTGCGTTGGAAAGCTCTAAAGCTTCTCACTCCGGCTTCCTTTTTGGCTTCCACAATTTCCACAATGCTCTCCCAACCTATACGCATATATCCCTCCAATCTATTGCTCCACATGGTACAGTCGGACGTACACACACACACACTCTCACATAGAGCCTTCCACCGCCGAATGGAAATCCTCATGCAGAATTTTATTACACCTCCTTAACAAATACAAACGTACAAAACGACAATACAGCCTAATGATATACAACTATAGCTATGAGCCCTCCACAATAGTACATACAATTCCCATTCTCACACAAGGCAGCTTGGAAGCATTGAATTTTGAAAGCAGAAAGCAGGAAACTCGGAATAATTGTCAGGAGGAAAATCTTGTACTTGTGAGTAAGTCCGTCCGTTCAGTTTTGAACTGTTCTGAGAAACTTGGAGTAAACGTGTAGATTCTTCATCATAGATCATATATTATAAAAGTAAGTACCTGTACAAGCACACGAGCACACACTCACACACACACACACTACACGCATACATACCCCCTATCTACCTACATTACAGGGAAGGAGTAACGCACGGGAATAAAACCACACCAAAATACCGAGCAAAAAAAAACTTTTGTAATGATTTTTTGCTTGTTTTGTATGTGAGCGAAGCCTTAGGACTGGACTGACCGGGAAAAAATATATTCCCAATTTATACAGATACATATAATACAGGACGTTTATATTTATCTTTTGCATCTTGTATGTAAATATCTGGAGAAAACATTGTATTTAAGAATGATATCAGACACAATTACCATTATTACCACAATCCCAGCCTTCCCTACAACAGTCATTTATGCATAGGCCAGATGGATACATTGACACATAAGGGGCTCAGGAGAACGTGGACGTAGTGGTCGCATCCTCCATCCATATCTGTAGACTGAATTTCAACGCATAATATACAGCTTAACCTATCGTGCCCGTCTTGTTTCTCCGTATTTTCTTTCTTCTTGAAATTTCAAATTTTGCTATCATTATCTTTACGACCGTAGCATCATCATCATCATCAGCCTGATGATCATTGACTTCATCATCTGACTCGGAGTCGGACAATTTTTATACGGGGGCTTAATAGCTAATGGGTGGGGAGGACGGATGGACTTTAATTTACTTTAATTTTTTTGTTTGTGAATTGGGTGCACGCACCTAAAGATGCGTATTGGTGGGTGGCTATGTAGTATAAATTTAATGGGACAGATCCGCAACTAATCATATCTAAGTACTGATGATACTCTGCATGAAGTGAAGAGAAGAGAAGAAGTCATGCTGCCTCATCTGTTGCATTTATTTCATTACATAATAGTACATCTAGGGTTCAAAAGTACGTACCTATGTACGCTCAAAGGACAGACACACAGACAGTCAGAAAGAAATGCAAGCCATTGCACTCGGAGTCTGACTGTACTCACTCCAATGATACAAAGATATTAGTAAAAAATGTATGGACATAAACATAAACACGAAGTTGAACACGGGGAGATGGAGAAGGAAAAAGGAAAGAGAACGCATATCTGAACCAATTTCATAAGAAAGGATCCAGAATTTTCCCACACTGGCTTGAAGCATAGCCCTGCCATGTGTACAGACAGTTTATGTGTAGTAGGTAGCTTTGTACATGTATATTTATGTATAAACATGATGCTCCATGAAATACCAACAGTTTCTTTCTTCTTGTCCTTGTCTCTCTATATATCCATGACTGTGCAAAAGAAAACCAAGTCAAGATCATCTCTGCTCCAAAAGTCCATAATCGAACCAAGGAAGCCCGAAGACGGTACTGTACTGTACATTATTTCTTCTTTTTTTTTTATTTATAATTTCAATTACAGTCATTACTCATGATTCACGGGAGACGAAGATGAAAAGAAAAAAGAATATCTGCAAGGGAATTATATAAGGCTTATTTGGAGATTACAATGTCATGATTTCCTTAATAGCTTGCTGTTAGGCAAGTCCTTTCAAGCTTACTCTTTACTAATACTCCTTTGCCTTCTAATAATTACTGAAAGCAAAGATGAAACAACCTACCTAGGTATTTACTATTTACGGGTATACATTTCCGTGGTCATTGTATTCATTTGTAATCAAAATAAAAGCAATCAATAAAAACAATGAAATAATATATCTAAATAATAATTGACATACATAAATTTTTAAATACTCCATTACTCCACTACATCCTGATCTAATGAGGGTTTTTAATTAAGGAGGATAATAATGGCTAGATAGTGGTGAATAATTAAAGTAAAACGGGTTGTAAGTGGGATAAAAATGTGAGGAAATAAAAAGGTATGGAAGAAGGTGAGTTTGGAGATTGTAGACGTTGGATTGGAATGGACAAAGTTATCCTTATTTTCACGGGGATGAAAATTTGAGGTTGGTAGTAGTACACGTGCCGGAGAAGAAGATTGAAGGCACGTGGGGCCCCGAATGGCTCCATGCAAGTTGAAGGAACTCAGTGGGAACAAAACTCTGCCATGCCCAAAAACTCTTTTCACTCGGTTGCAGCTACTGCCTTTCGTTTCGTTATACGTCTACGGCATATACCGTCCCGTGTGTGTGGACGACTCACAGAGCACAGCTCTCTTATACACAGTCCACATGGCGATGGCTCAGCACTCAACTCAACTGCACTGCATAGCCAGTCACACTCATAATAAAGCCAAAGTCTAGCCAAAGTGTATGGAGAGAGAGAGAGAGAGAGAGATGATAGTCGTATAGGTATAGCGAAAAAGAGCATATAATTAATGTTGAACAAACGCTGAAGGCTTCCAGGCACAGTCAACATACAGCTAGCTATACTGTATGTGTCTCCACCTCCCCTAAAACCCATGTGCCCCCCCTCACAAAACGTTCCTACAAATCCTAATATCATTTTTATCATTATCATGAATCATACCATTACAATGCGATGCCAGTGAGTGTAATGAAATCCGAGTATAATAGATCATTGGACGTGCAGAGCCTAGCTCCACAAGGATGTATCTTCGTCTGTCTATACGGCATAACCACATTATAAAAATGTAACTGTACACGCGATCCAATGCCAAGTTTTACAAAAATTTGACTAAATCTTTCCCCTCCAACACCACCGCCTCATAAAATAAATGAGTTACAAAGTTACAATTTATAATTTACAATCACATATTACTTTGGCAATGACTCTGACTTGTGACGTTGACGTTGAAAAGGACGTATTTACAGTGTAAATTCCATGAATTCCATCAATGCGCGCCCCACGTCAAGTCCAAGCAATATCCATATTGAATTATCCATACAGCACCATTAGCAGAGGACAAGTTGTCACTGTCACTATACGTGTGCTAACAATACATCAGCTGGTAAGCTGGCAGTAGATGACATGCATACATAATTACGGATATAATTAGAAATGAATCTGCTATTGATAACAAGGATTCTTGCATTGCATCAAAATCAAAAGACGACAGGAAATAGGGAGAGAATGAAAGATTACAAATAAAAATAAAACAAATGGCTGAAGAAAGCCGATCTTTGAAGTCATTTGCCAAAAAATCCCGCTGCTAGCCAACGCAACGTTGCAATGCTAGAAACTACATACACCCAGTAGACTGGAGAGGAAAGACAGAGAGAGAGAGAGATTGTGTGGGGGAAATATTATCGGAGGGCATACCAATGGTATTAGATGTACAACTATGTATGTATGTGTCATAAAGCACTCCATTACAGAAATAGTTTGTTACTGTATTATCATAGCTTAAGTATAGTGCATATATCAACGCTAGGCTCTAGACCAAAACCAAACCTAAAACAAATAGCTTCACATGACCTATATAGAAAATAAATCCAAAATGCAATTAGTATAGGTACATCTAGCCTGCCTACCATGTATGTAACTACATACATCCATGTTCTGACGTGTTAGTTGAGTGTATAGTACTCATAGTACTGTCTACTTCATAGCTCAGATCCTATGACATGTATAAAAAAATCCCTACTTGAATAATTTCAATTTCAAATGAATGTGTAACCCATAAAAATACTAAGAATACATACAACTACAGTGCAAACAGAAATAGTAACGACTGCGACTAGGGCTACAAATTTTCGACTTTATAGATACTAAAAGCCACTGTTTACATACCTAGATATAAACAGAAAACAGAGACAGACGCTCCTATCACTATCAGTACTACACATTATGCACAGAGAGCTCGTCAGTTATATCATTATTTCCGTCCCATACACTGTTGTAATACAATGCCTGCCTTTCTCGATTAATGAGATACTAATTTCAATGTGTGTAAGATCATTACCAGCACTACAGCACTGTTAAACAGGTCATTTAATTTTATCTGTGCCAATCTTAAATCTTCCAGGGAGAATGAGGGTCTCATAATAATGCCTGGTTGCATTTGCATCCGTGTACATACAGACATTTATCTCAAGAATTGTATTCAGTGCTTCCAGAGAAATAAAAGTTGAGTGATAAGATTAAAATGAAAATGGCTATATATATATCTGTCACAACGGCAATGACACCGACAATACTAGAAGTAATTTAAACGACGTATAGTATATCGTGCATATATGTGTGCAATTCCAATATCAATAGCTAAAACACGTTAGTCAGTCAGTAAGTCAGTCAGCCAGGGAGCCAGAAAGTTTGCGGAAGCATCATCATGTGTGTGGGGATGAATTAAAAGTATCTAGAGTCTGGATAGTCTTTTATTTTCCGTGCATTAATTTGAATTATGAGAATAATATCATGTCCTGTCTGTCCTTTCCACCTCATTCTTACTGGTTTTTGTTTGCGTCCATTTCCATTTAAATCCCGGCTCGCTGCTCTGCACTGACGGTACTAGTTAGTTTGTCCAAGGCTATGGCATCCAAATAACGTATAATTTTATTTTTAGAATTCCAGGTGACTAATAAGCTTATGAATGACAGTTTTGTTCCTAATAGTTGGTACGATGCTAATTTATTGCAGGAGTACTTTGAGCAGATAATTATAACCATCTTTAGGAGCAAAGCAAATATGTACTCTGCACTTTTTGAAAGGCAAACAAAGTGGCATTATTTACCCACCTTCTGACGTACGCCCATTACGAAATACTAGAGCTCGGATTTTAGTGGAAGCTATAATTAATAGCGGACGTCACACTGTCCCATTTTTCAAACTATCGTACTAGCAGATTATTTTGAATTCGTAGCCAAAATGTAAATAGGACGTTTTGCATTCGGGAAAAAGACGAAGTAGGTAATTGCTATGCACCTTCATCGATGGCATAATTACAGACGTAACATGTGTACCTACGTAATTATTACGCGTCTAATTCTATCCCTTCCCCACTCCCTCACTAGACAGTCATAAGCACCCAAATTACCTACTCAAATCAAACATAGTATTTTTGTACACACAATTACACGAGAATACTCTCAACGCAGTGCAATCGTAAAGAAAATATCGAAATCAAGAGGGATTGTGATATTCACTTTTAAGGTGCAGAGCTAGGATTTTATTTAGACAAAATCAATCCTGAATAGTTGAGTGATGGGGAGGTGTAGGTGTACTTAACTTTTGACTAATAAACTATGGCCCACGCATATACCTACTTACGATTAGGCTTGATTTGGTTCGTTCTAAATTAACACGTAAGAATTCTGATTATGGCCATGTATCTAGTAATACTGCATTATTCGCACACGTATGTATTCCCACAATGCATCCAACTCTCGGCTGAGTAAGCCATAAATGTTAAAAGCTAAAACTTTAATAATAAAAAGAATCAAATCTTACAACAAGTCAAAAGGACACAAACATTCACAACTATTTTCTAGATACAAGCACAGGTTGAAGTTGAAGACTAAATGAAAGTAAAAGGGAAAAATACATATATTTGACAAACATGATTCATATTCGTATCACCTACGCTTATTAGCTTGCTTGGGTAAGTATTTGTAAAGAATTACAGAGCAATTCGTATATGTATACCTACATGTACTTTGTAATAACATTTTCAAAATCACAACTCTGCATAAACGTGAGCATCAGCAGGGACACGCTTAAAATTGAAATTGAATGAATTTTTAGTGCTGAGATGGTTCGAGTGTGTAGGTGGCCTTAAGTGAGACAGAATTTCTAGAGTTATTCCCCCATAAAAGTTCTTCCTGTCAAAACATTTCAAATGTGAGTGCGGAGGAAATAGCAGCCAAATAGGTAAATCCAACCAAACTCAAGCAATCCAATGAGCCACTTTCTATAAACAAAAATTTAGAAGAAGCAGGTCCATGCTGACTGCTGACGTGATGTGTCTTGCAAAGCCTATGATCTGTACTAGTACTCTTGCTATGACTCCCTTTGATCTTTTGTATATGGATTTAAATTTGAATTTGTACGACTGCCAATCCTTATCAACTAAAAACTACTAGAACTAAAATTAAAGCCAAAGCCAAAGCCAAAGCCAAAACCGAAACCAAAACCAAACCATCGAACAATAATAATAGGCACATTGTACAATGTGCATTTTGCACTTTGCAACATACCTACGTAGGAAGACACTTGATGAGTCACTATATAGTCATTCTAGTCACAGCTATATTTGTATTCTTAGACCACACGTACCATTCTGCAAAATCTTGATTGAGAGCCTCCATGAAAATAAACACGAGTAAAAATAATGTAAATGCAGCCATCTGAAGAAAATTGCAAAATAAACAATATTAGTGCTCAGGAATTTCTCTTGCCAATAGCATGGCGATAATAATACATGCCTAATTACATATGTACATACATGAACGCATTCTGCAAGGTTCACCACAGTTCATGTAATTTATTACAAGATTTATAATAGAAATGCCTCCACCTTCAAGTATTTGAGCCCATAATACCTATTCATCAGATTCCTCCCCACACAATCTAGCTTATGATGTTGAGCTCACACTATTATCAGGTATTATGTATCCGTTAAAAACTGTCAACTCCGAAATTCCCGAATAAAACGGAGGGAAATGAAACAATCTAGGAAATAGCAAACATATACGGATAGAAAATAGATTCATTTCGCTACAAAATGCATTAAAATTACTGATTTAAAGAGTGTAACGTAGAATTCAAATTGGAAGGAAAAACTATATTCAGCTCTAAACGTATTTCCCCCGACACATTCCCGATGCACTCTGACATGGGAAGAGAAGCGAAAACCCGATTTATATTTCAATTCCGAACACACATTGCATTTGTAGGCATCATATATCAACCATCGGACGGACCATTTGATAAAATAGTAGAGAAATGAACGGGAAAATACGTATACCTATTAATGAAGCAATTTTTTTGGAGCTGGACCAGGAAAAACATGGTATGAAGAAAAAAAAATTTACAAACTGACGTTTTCACAGTTTACGCTTTACGGCAAATCTAAGGGGTATTAGGAATACATAAGTAGGTACAAATATATACCTAAGGTGCTATGGATGGCACTGGGCCTGGTACGTATACCTAGTAAGTATACCGATACATAATGTTTAAAGAAAAGAAGGAAAAGTAGACACCTAGATTTGTGCATGTGAAAGAAAAACTTGCTTGTTTCCAATCGTAGCCTGGGAGGGCAATCATCTTTGAAATAAGCAAATAATTGAAAATGCTAGTCTTAATGGTTTTTGATGGGGAAAAAGCTGTTTGGAATCAAGAGGAAATTGTAAAAGTTTGACTACACGTGTAAAATTTAAGAGAGAACAAGACTTGAAGAAGAGTCTCTGGAAAAGAGTCAAAACACAAGGATTAAGTTGTTCCTCATCTGCTTTACAGATCGCTGCGGATGAGTTGGTATTGTGCCTCTACTTTATAGATTCCTAGCATGTGAATAGTATGTGTAATGTGTGTGTGTTTGTGTGTGTGTGTGTGTTCAGAGTTCAGAAGGATCTCCATCGTTTCATTTGGAGTTGCCCTCACCAGAAATCTCACAGGCCACACAGTCAACTCGACTCTCAACGTCTACAAAGACTGAACTGAGAGAGTAGCCTTCCATCTTTTTCTCTATCTCTACCTCACACTCCTCTTCTCTCTCTCTCTCTCTCTCTCTCTCTCTCTCTCTAGCTGAGGCTGTAAACTCAAAACTCTGTTCGTCTGTGGGTATTGGTACAAGGATCTTTTTTTTTATTATATCCTCAGTCACAGCATCATATGTATGCACTATCCAATCCAGAGTTCCTTGACTGGCATTCCTTTTTTTCGGAGGAAGTCGGGAATCATCCTGAACAAGAGCAAGAACAAGAACAAGATGACGACGAAGATCCAATGAGATAACGCCTCGGGACAATTCTTGTGTTTATCTGCAAAAATAATGTTTTTTCCTCCATTTTTTAAAGCAATGTTTTCCCTCATAGAATGTTTTTTTTACCTGAAAAAGAAAATTACAACTTCATTCGGTTCATCCCCTTTCAAAAAAATCCACCTAAACCAAAGCTGTCATTTAGATATTTCAACACTTGGGGGAAATCTGGGGGAAACCCCTGTCAAAATCAATACGAATATTTCCTCGTATCACTTTTAACCCGCTTTAAAAGCATTTATTTGTGTTTTGAAGCTTATTTTTTCCCCAGTTTTTCAATGACATTTACGGGGGAACAAACTCTAGGGTATCTTTGGGATATGAGCAATGAGAGCTTCTCTAATTATACACGGTGGAAGATTTATATTTGACAGGAGACAGAGCAGAGCTAGCAATGTAAGTGTGTGTGTGTGTAGCTTCTTCAGGGTCTTACGGATGCTCTATCACAGTAGCTTTCCAATCCAATCCAGTAATTTAGTAATCGGCGTGGAGCATTACATACAAGCATAACTAAAATAACTATGCATAGCTAGCTTTTTTTTCCATATCATTTTCCGTAGTTCATTCTACCTTTCACAATCAACGAAGACACTCAAGAGAGTAATGATAATAATAATTATTATTACTATCATTTCAAGAGAACACAATCAAGTTCTTTGTACTATACATTTTTACCGTACTAATTAATTTTCGATGTTATCATTTGAATTTATTTTCTATTCATGTGCCCTACCATTACCAGCATCAGCGTGTGATATGGATTGCTATAATATATGATTCTGTTGAAAAGAAACCTTAGTGTGTACATATATCCCTTATACAGCTTGAGTAGTGTGTCTATCATAAAATGAGCCAATAATGATACTATTCCGTTCATTCCTTGTTCCCGTACCTAACTGGTCTTGAAGTCTTGATTGCACTTGTACCGTACGATTTATTGTATTTTTCCTACGATACGATATGATATTTATTTATCCTTCAGTAAGAGAATTAGAGAGAGAGATATACATGTATTTCTTTCTTTCTCAGAACATCTTTAAAAAGGAACAAGTACAAGTAGAAGTAATCACACAAGTAAGTTCAAGTCATTAAAACTCGGGATACTGATAATCGTTCCTGAAAGCTTGCAGGTGCCACTGGACTGAAACTGCTGCATATGATGCTATCTACAGTCGTACACAAATTCAAAATGTAATTTCTATCCAATTCCACAAACCAAACTCACTCTACACACATGTTTTACATTTCCAATGCGTGTACAATCCTATGTTTGTTTTTTTTCTTCTAAAAATGTAAAAAAGATATCAGAATATCCACACACACACATACATATATGTAGTTAATAGTAGTACGATATGCTACCTACATACTTAAGAATTTATGAGGTCGAGGAAATACTGAAATACAGGGATAGGTATATGCATATAGCAGCGTTTCCCCTTTCTGCCTTGGACTTTTAACAAGAAAATAATCTTTATTCCCGTTGTACATTTTGATTTTGATTCTACAATTCCAAAAATGGCACATTTAATAGTTGAGTACCTACTTCAAGAATAGGTTATGGGCTGGGAAGTTGTGGTTAAATTAAAAGTGTGTGTGGACCGCTATCATATCGTAAGTAGTACTTACATACCTACATAGAGGAGTACGTTACAGTATATTTTATGGCTTCTCCTTGGTTGTAATTATGTCTGCATCTAGTGGACAGGAACACGCATTTTTTGAGGTGAGACGACGTAAACGTAAACTACAGACCAAGGCAAGGGCTAGCGGCTGATGGGACGAAGAGTGAGGACGCAAGGAAGCTTTTATTTAGTGCACATTTCTTTGTACTCTGAGGTTACAGTGTAATACCTATTAGAAGGACAATGCATTATATAAACAGAATAAAAGTTTTTCACACTATTTAGCTGTTACTATGAAATAAAATTGAATTTATGTTCACTCCAGAGCTCCATTGTGTGGGTTGTGGATGTGAATATCAATGTACCTTCGACTTGACTATATCCCTCGCCCTGTACTTACTGTGCTATCACCATTCCTTTGCATTGCATCCCATTGCATTGCAGACTATGAACTGACAAGGAGTACTGAGCTTTCGTGGTTTGGATTGGATTGGTTTGGTTTGGTTGCAAACAATTTGATGAGACGCATGTTCTGAGATCATTGCTCCCAGTTTTTTTTTTAAAATACATGCATCCTCCCATGAGCACGCTAACTCTATATTTCATAGTATGCACACCACATCTTCCATACAAGTATCCACCTTTGAAAGTAGCCTTTGAAATTTCAATCTAAGTACCAGCAGTACTGTATGTATAGTGCTAGGCCAGTTGTATCTGTACCCACTCACTATACGCACATACCGACCGGATCGTAAAGCTTACAAGCTATCAAGTCAAAAAATGTGCAAGGGAAAAGTTAAATGCAGCTATAGACCATAGAACATAACTAATCGTAAGTATACTAAATCCTGACAAGCCTTTAGCATCATGCATATAATGTTACTTTAACTGTACGCTGCGTTAACGTTTACGTTCTGCGTGTACGTTAATCCTTTTCCATGCGTGTATGCGTATCTCTCTGTACGCACTTTGAAAATTACTACAGACTTGAGTTGAAAGGATTCCTCTATTATATTATTATTATTATTTCCTTGTAATAAAGACACAGAGAGCGTAGCATGTACTTACATAGACGTAGTGCTTAGGATTTGTGACCGTATTTTTCAGTTCATTTCCCCACATAGACGCATAGCAAAGCTATGTACTGTTTGTACCTATTGAGCTATGCCTACAGATATAAAGATACATATACAAGTATAATCGTAGAAAAATAAAATACTTACTGCATTGTGCATGATGTATGCCTGGAAGCCTGGTCGTTGTGTACATGTTGTGATGATGTCCTTATCGCCATCCTCATCCTAGTTGCATAGTAATAGTAATTTATATTAATAGTGAATACACAGAGAAAATAGTTTGGTAATGAAAGGAAGTCATGAGAATAATAGAAGAGCACTGTCATGTACATTTATTTCTCTCCATTTATTCATTGACCATAATAATATGCACTTATAGATACTATGTAGATACCTACGTATATTTTCGTTATATTTGCACTACTGCATAAATGTGTCGATAGAGAAATTCCCACAAAGATAGTAAATATTTCTCTATTTCTTTGTATGTAATATAATATATCAATAGAAAATGATTCTGGAATTGAAATTGGGATGGTTGTGTAGCTTTGAGCTTAAGTACAGAGGCTCTAAAACATTTGAAAAAACTATACAATATTTGTCATCGATCTGACGAATCGTCTTCCACTAAAAGTCAAGTCATTTGCCTTCTCAACTCCGCTTTAAACTTCGTGTTAATTTTTTTAAATGTTCTTTTCTACAAACTTCTAAGGCTGGGTTGAGTTAAGATCTAAAGATAAGAAAAAAGTGCATTGGAACAATAGGAAGAGGAAGTTCCGTGGTTTGCGTGTCATTACAGTCAGTGCTAGGTATTGACTACATGCTTTTCCTTGTATTCGTGCTGTATGGCATAGGCTTGTATAATTACTCTTATGCCTACTTGTTCTGTGTAAATAGATGCCTATACCAATTATGCATCATCTATGAAGCTGATTTGTATGTATGTATATGCATGGAATAACATCGAAAGGATTGATGATGATGCACTTGAACTCTTTTAGACAGAGAGAAAGACAGAAAGAGAGAGAGAGAGAGCCATCGCCTTTACTCTTGACTTTCCGAGAGCCTTCGCAAACATAATATAAAACATAAGGAATAATCAATACATATCGAATATGATTTTGATTTAGTTACTTTTGGCTTGATTTCTGTTTGCATTACGAGTTCTTAAGTGTCTTGTATAGCACGTACCTACGTCGTATAAATATAAACTACACAACTTGAGTGGACGCTGCTGTTCACTGAACTGTACACACAATACCTACTTATGCAGTTGAACGATGAACATTTTGTTTTGATTTAGTTGTGACTTTGGCATTGAGACTTGGGATTGGGAATTTAGTAATTATAATTATAGTTGGAGACTGAATGCATTACACAGGTATGTATGTATGTACGTGTAACTTGTGGAACTTCAAGTATTTATATTTGGTAAGCTGTGAATGCATCATTCTGTTCACAGTTCGTGTTCCTATTTTAAACAAATAAGCAAATGGGAGAGAGATATCCGTTGCACTTCCGTTTCTATTCAAATCTAAATCCAAATTCAAAATCACACAATCACACTCGCACTCAACCAATGCCAGGAGAAATATTGATGAATCTGATTGGGCATTGTATGCTTCCAAATTATTAGATTGCATAAATGTTTCTTGAATTTTTTTTGTAGCCGTTTATATTGATGTACATAAAGAGCCTAGGAGGTGGTAGTATAACGAAAGCGTAATGAGTTTTTACAGTTGGTCTCATAATAGGCGAAAAAAAACTAAATATGTATATACATAAATACACAAATATTTATGTACGAAGTGCTTCAGGACAGTGGACAGTACACCCACCTGATTGCTATTGCGATTGCTAAACACCGTGCACTACACACTGTAAGATGACTGTGACCAAGCCAGGCTGCATACCTATACATACTTATTATTACCTATACATGTTGGCCTCACTACTTATTCATATTGCTTTAGGATATTCAGTACATTTAGTACCTGTCTCTGGATTTTACTTGTTAAAATACATAGGTGGATACACCGACGACTAAGGCTCCTAGAGACAAAATAGTGTATTCTGAGAACAAAAAGTGATGTAAGTAAGGAAATATGTATACAAAAATAATCGGTCAGTTGCTTAGTAATCACGGCACAACATGCTCGGTCATCGTACGTAGGTATCTCTTCAATAAATAGCAGCCTTCAAGCGAATGCAATGCACGAACCTTCTGCTATTCAAAGTATTTTCTGAACGAGCGAATTAGTTATTGCTACTTTGTCAAAGTACTTAAGTCAAGTTGCTTCCTATGGTGCTATCTACATATACCTATATGCATATTATCCATCGTGTAGATTGTTTACGCACAATTTTTATTCGGTGCCTTTTGAGGCACATCATGGGATGATAGATGATGATATACGGTATAAATTGGGAGATGTGTACGCATGTATGTAGATAGCACTAACCAACTGTACTTATAGTACGTGTACCTTGATAATGCACTTTATAGGACAGAGGGTATTGTGTCGGTTAGTTGTCGCTCTTGCCTCTTTCTTGAGAAGATCCGTCAGTGCAAACGGAGAGTGCAGGCAGATGTGTTGATGAATGTGCAGCTATTATTACTCATCGTCAGTGTAGAATCGAGGTGGTGTGTGTGTGTGTGTGTACGTTCGTAGAAAAAAAATGTATTGAAATTTAAAATGACATGCGGAACTCTGCAGAGTTGAAACGTTGATTTGCTTTCTTTGCTTTCAAGTCAGTCAAGGCATGATGGTTTTAATTCCTTGCTGGCGTCTTTTTTTTTTATTTTACTTTTTTTTTCTTATTGTTTTTTTCTCTCTCTCTCTCTCCTGGTTTTGCTTTTCACGACACTTCCGTCTGTTCTGTCACATTCACATCTTCATGGGTTGTGTGGTTGGCTACGTGTGTAAGTTGTGCACTGCATGGAACCAAAAGCTTGTCATGTGAAAGGAAAGCACTGCTCGCAACCGGGTAGTAGCGATAGTAGACCGAGTTTAAACAAACAATTTAAAATGAGTGCCAACATCTGGTAGTAATTATCATAAAGATTCAATTGGTATGAGCATATTTCCTTCTTTACACTTAAGTGCAATTGGATTGGGATCATTTATGCTTTTAGATATATGGTACAGTTATTGAAGACACCTCATCCCTATTTGTGGTCGCCTAGACGGCGTTCATGTGTATGCATCTATCTACGGATGTATGTTTTAGCATTGTTTTAAGCGTAGTATCTAAAACCGTACAGATTTTAAATTAAAACGAGGAAAATGAATCAGTATGATATAATTAAAATGGCCAAAAGATCCCCAGGATTATATAAGTTGTTAATAAATTATTTTATTTTTTATTACAAGACAATAACATGATACTGCTTCTGTCCATACTTAATATACATAGGTAAGTATGTAGTAATTGTACTGAATCACTGACTTCTTGAGTTCTGACACGCTGGGCAAAGCTGACTGTGGGATATGAATTTTAAGAAGCTTCCTCTATAATTTAATTTGTGACTACAAGTAGTATAGGAATAGGATCTAATACCTTGTACATAATTAATTGCTTGTGTAAATATTTACACTGGATGCTCTAATTAACGCTGACGCAGACATGACAGTAGGCGTGAATCTAAGCGGACACGAGGGCTAGGCTTGCAAGTACGGTTTAAAAAGAAAATTTCTGAAGCTTGCTATAAAAAATAATACTATCAACTGTCTGTCAACTTTGTTGATTCTTGAATATTTGGTCCACAAAATTAGCAAGAAAGCTATACCACTAATGCTTGATTTAGAATTTACTCTGTTTCAATGAAAAGGTTGCTCATACATTTTGCAGTGCTCACAGAGCAAACATTTTTATGTATTACAATCAATTATATTTATACAATATAAAAATATAATATGGCACGTATAAAAAAACATAAAAACTATACAGGCTTAGGAAATTGTTAATTAAGTAGTCACAGTCACAGCATAGTTAAAAAAACATTTCAATTGTATTATTGGTTAGACAAGTTTGTGTGGATGAGTTCTACATTAGGACAAGTCTAACTTAATAAGCATTGGTGTCGCAACTAAGTTAAGCTAGGTCCATGTTTAGACCGGGTATAATGGAAATAAGAGCTTCTCTATTTGAATCAGCATTTTAATAATTCAAAATAATTAAAACATATAGATATCTTCACCATATCATCATGCCATTCATCACTATATGCCTCTACGAATATGTAACACCAATATTTTATATTACTGTGACAATGCGACGCCCGGACTGTCTGTGTGAATTAGACTAGAGCAGCGGATCGGAATCGGAGAAGATCCAATTTCCATTTATGTATGTATGTATTTCAACGCTATTGTCTGGACGGCAGCTAGATACCTAGAATCTATGTAGAATAGTACATCTTTAAAATCTAGACTGGGAAAATAAGAGGCGGAAAATGAAGTTATATCCCGAATCACTCTGTATTTGCTACTCCATTTATCACTTAAATAATGCTCGTAAAACCTACATAAAGTGTATAAATATTAGTGCATTAATTACTGGTTTTTGCGGGCTACAAAATTCATATACTATTATCGTTTAGCTTCAAGGATTTGTCATAATGAGAAATTACATACGTCTTGAAATTTGTTTCAACTTCAACCGCCTACGAATGTACACTTCTTACAATTTCCATGGATGTGCACTTAATGTGTATGATTCTGATTCGAGCAATTATCCAATATATTCGTATTCCTTATTTGTAGTTATTTGACTGTTGCTCCATACATTGTAACTACTTAAATGTATAACATGGGAACAAATTCGACGGGCTATAGATTTTATAAAATGTAATTGCATTTAATTTCAGTGTTTATTCGGTTCCATGCTAAGACAAGTTGTACCTAGGGTTAACGTTCACATCTAGTCAATTTCTATACTTTCAAAACCTGACTTATGATTATAAACCACAGGAAGGAAGTAAATAATACGGCACAAAAAGTTGCTCCATTCGAGCAAGGAGAGCTCAGAGTGCCTCGGAGGCATGTGTAGGTACATACATACTGTCCGCATACCTATGTAAATACACATTTCACGAGCTCTTCCTTGTTCTCTCCCAAATCAATTTAAATCGACACTAATAATACACGCAACGATCTAGAAATAAGTACAGCAGCAACTTACTTAAAGTAAATGTAATCATTACCGTTGCTGTTAGACTGAAAAATAGTTTGTAGTAGCTAAGCAATATTACTTGAAATAAAACCAAACTGCCCATGCTGTAAATACCTAGGTACTTTCATTGTATGATTTCCGTCTTCTATTTAGCTCAAGAGGAATTTTGCTGGAAATAAAAAAGGCTCCAAATTACTAATCAATGACAAATTATGACAATAATCATTGTTACTGAAGGAATTTGACTAAAAGAAAATAATTCAATGAGAAGACCCCAAATAAACTGAGTTGAAGGTAAAATTTTGTTTTTATCACTGAATAATTAACATGGAAGTTCAGGGGACTGTGGACCATATACTATCTACCAAAAAGGTGTATGTACTGCCTTCTGGCAGATTTTCTACAAAACACACACTAGAATTCTGCTTCTCGACAGGGCTGTGAAGTTTGCAAATAAATCTCATATCGGTCGTCGACGTGCCAACTTGTGCACACTTCCTTCGTCTACACAGAAACGACATTCAGTGCTGCCATAGTCTGGTCAAAAAGTCGTGGCTAGACTAGGATTGACTAGACTTGACTATACTAGTCGACCCTTTCAGAAGATTTGACAAGACATGACTTGACTAGCAGATTTTTGTAAATGACCTGACTAGACTAGACTTTAAACAACTTTAACCTTCGGGAAATCAAAACCGTCGAATTGTATTTAGGAGCCAGAGGAACAATTCCAAGATTCTTCGAAGGTTTCCTGACAGAATACAGGATCCCCAAGTCAATAATTGAGGATATTGTGCCAGCCATACTCAAAGGATCCACACACATCTGTCAAAATCACCTATACTCTACACGCGAACACACCTAACATTAACCATTAATGATATTCAAAACTTGTACTAAAACAAAATCACGTCGCATAAATTATGTGTAAGCCCCTATAAACGTATACTGTGTCATGGGTCTGGGTTAGCAGTCGACCAATAAAGTATATTATTATTACAATTTTATTTCACTATACTAGGCTTGACTAGATAAACTTTTGGGCAGCTATGGACGAAATACACTTTTTCTTATTTTCGTTCACAACTAGTTCTCTGCAGTGCCAGCTCGTTCGTTCACGTGTGCCGCTTTTGCAGTGGGTCAGACATTCGTTCTTTTCCTTTTCATTTAAAATTAAGTAGACCAATCTCAAGAAGTGGCAAATTTCACTGCAAGTTTCCCAGCACTGCTTCCCGAATGGCCACTCAGCCGTTGACCTGTATTTCAGGGAAGAAATCTTTAAAAATCAAAACTCCGTTGACCTCTGACTAATCATCAAAACGTGTGATAGTCTAAGGAAGGAATAATAGTACATAATATGTAAAAATTAAGAAATCGGGCATACCTAGTTTATTGTAGGCCTAATGAGTTCCATAAAAAGTGCAATTTCTGGAAAAAAGGTTTTTAAAAATCCTCCTTATTTTAAAAAATTACAATTTAAGTAGTGTGTTCAAAAATACTTTTTGAACTTAATAATAAAATAAACTGATAATAAAATGTTAAAATATAACTTTTTTTTAAAAAATCTATTTTTCAAAATTTTCTTTTTAATGGATTTGAAAGGTTCTAGTAATGTCGGTAACTCCGAATGTACACAAGTTTTGTCTGCAATCGTTGATGCTCTCTATCTGATCTAATCGTAAGTTAATGATCTACCCAATGTTTGTAACCACGTATGCATTAAAGGACAATAAACAAATATACAAATAAGTATACAAGTGTAAAGCATTTGACGATAACATACCTATATCTATTTAGTATTTTATAATTGTAATGCCAGGCCGATTTTTTCCTAGTTGTGATTTTTATAGGCAAATCAAATAGATGGCCTGGAACCTGGAATCTTGCTGCGGGCAAAATTAATAATGCAAGTAAAAATCATTTAATTATATTATAGGCAACAAAACTTTCACCATTCAAATTAATGTAGGGTAGAAGCGGGCTATTGTGATCGATTTTTATGCAGTCAAAGTTCAAGCACCTCTGGAATTAAATTAAGTAAT
>JAQFZC010001113.1:0-34189 GCA_034695205.1 Dicyrtoma fusca
TTTTTGGATTTTGACCCGGGAGTTATTAGAGGCCGGGGAGTTATTAGAGGCGGGGACTTATTGGAAGTTTTACGGTACATTAATTGCAGTCCATTACATAGTAAACTGCAAGCAATATTATCAAGACTTGATAGTATAAGACAAATTTTGTATAATTATAACAGGTAATGCAGACGATATCCAATAAGGAATACATGTGCGTATACATACTACAACCACAAATTGGTTATTTTGACCCTGAAGATGCCCACTGACTTGCGGCGACCTTTTTGTTTGCTGGATCTACTCTTCAAAGGCTCTCCAACGGTCTATTATTTCTATTTGTAGGTGTAGTTCCATTTTTGATTTTTTATCCGAATTATGAAAGAAGGTAGAAATTAATTTTCAATTTCTACTCTCCAGCTCCAACATTCGCTTAACTGACCTTGCATTCTTCTACAAAGGATCTATGTACGTGTTTTGAGCAAGATTACGGCAAGATCACAGTGTAAGATTATTTATTTAATATTAGATATGAATACAAATATATTATAGATAGATTAGCGGTATAGTAAAACTGTATTCCGAATACCGTGTATAATAAATGCTTTATGGCTACAGTTTACTTATTATGAAAGGGTTCAGTGTCTCGTTTCAGTGAATCAATTTCCTTCAAGTTCTCTCCCCAATCGTCACGTTTGTTGTCGCTCTCGCTCATCGTCAGTTCCATCGAAGTGAATAAAACAAGGAAGAGCGACTCAAAAATCAGATGAAATGATATTTCTTATAATTATTTATGAGGAACCTGGGAGACCCATGGACATAATGCACACCTTGGCACGTTTCACTACAAAATTAATATATAAATAATAATTACCAATGTCGGTTTCTCCGCTTGTACCTACTAAAAATGTATTTATCGACGCCGAGTCGTCAGCTCAGACGTGAGGTAGAATCTTCACTGCAATTACTTTAGCTCTTTGTCTGGTAATAGTAGTATGTAGCAATGTAGAAACATTATTTAGCTTTTAATTTCCTTACAATATTTTGACTTTACAGGTTGTAATTTTATTCATTTTCGAACTTGAAATGTTACTATAATATTGATAAAAGTGGCCACCTCTCCTTCTGGCTGGATTGACTAACAATTAAATAAAATAAATAATTTGATCCACCGCTGCGTTAGTAAGAACTGAGAACAAATTAATTCTAAACTCAGTGCAGTTAAATCTGTCCAGGACAAGGGGTATAAATCTACATTTTTTTTTCAAATTATCATCCTGCTCCATTCTCACACATGGATCCAAAATCGGTCAATCTCTTTTACTTTAGGACTTGAGTGCAACAAGGAAGATGGTGTACTACAAGGCAACGTCACAATTGCTTTTGCGGAGCTTCGAATAATTTTATTTATAGGGTCCAGGAACTTTGCGGATAGCTTTGTGTGAGGTGCGTGCCAAAACTGATAATTACGTTTAAGTTGGTCATAAAAGTAGTCCTTCAAAACTTTTACAATCTTAAAACGAACTACAGCATGTGAACTTTTTAAACGAAAATAGTAATATGTACATTATTACTGACAAGATTAAGCAGCAGTATTAAAAATTTAATGTGGAAATGTATTTATCCCCTACTTTTTGCTTCCAGGGTATTTACCGTTCGATTTTTACCTTCAATAGTTCTCCACCACATAATACATGTAAATCAATTTCCATTGGTTGTGAATGGTGATAATTTGATAATCTTAAATTCACTCGGTTGTTCTTTCAGCTACTAAAGGATTAAAAGTTCTCCCCATCGTGATTCTTATTCATTATCTGCTAAATCTGCTTTGTTCCAGTCACGAAAAATGAGCATAAAAGATGAAAAAATGAGGGAGGAGGATTTTGATGAGCTTTTGGAAAAAGTTGGTTCAAGTGGAAGATACCAAAAAATATTTCTGTACGCCATCATTGGTCCCATTACTGCAATCTTGCCCTTCTTTAGTTTTAGCACAATTTTTCTACTTTCGGAGCCAGATCACTGGTGTCATGTCCCTCGTCCTAGTGACGGAAATTGGTCCGGCGTTACTTTGGAAGTTTGGAAAAATCTTACCATTCCGATGTAAATCCAACCTATTATGTACTTACAGCTATCAGTACAATCTGATTTAAACAATTAATTCATAATAAAATATTAATTTGTGTCGCCAGTGAAAAAGGGCCTGACGGGAATCCAAGGTTTAGTCAGTGTTCCATGTATGCTAGTGACTTGAACAGATCAGTCGTGGACTGTCAACATGGCTGGGATTATGACAAGACGAACTACGAGTCGACCATCCCGTCGACGTACAACTGGGTCTGCGCCAATTCTCACTTCGCAACCACAGCTTTCACAACCGCAACGGTCGGAAGTGTCGTCGGAACCATTTTTTTCGGCCATGGAGCCGACAAGTAAATAAACATTTAATTATTTCAAATTTACTTTTATAAAACTTTAAACTTACATAACACATAAAATTACAAATCTCAATTAGAATTGGACGAAAGAAGATCTTTTTCGCTACGTGTGTGATGGACGCCTCGTTTAGACTGATCAGCATATTCGTTGCACACAATTTCACACTCTACCTCATCTGTCAATTCATGTTCGGGACGGCTGTTCCCCTCCAGTATATAGCTCCGACAACAATAGCGGCCGAAATATCTGGCAAAGGTAAAAATGCTAA
Organism: Dicyrtoma fusca; assembly: GCA_034695205.1. Taxonomy (NCBI): domain Eukaryota; kingdom Metazoa; phylum Arthropoda; class Collembola; order Symphypleona; family Dicyrtomidae; genus Dicyrtoma; species Dicyrtoma fusca. Next base: position 2,687 of record JAQFZC010001113.1, read on the forward strand.
TTCACTCGCTAATATCAAATTGTATTACATGCATGCTTCAATATTGTAAAATAATATCCTATACTAGAGTACCGTGGATGGATATTCGCATTTTCGTGGATGATTTGGGTGGTGGGATTGTCAATTTTACCCGGAGTTGCTTGGTTGGCTCGAAGATGGTTCCTAATTGGACTCATCACTGCGATTCCCAGTGCACTGTTGCTTCTTACTTTCCCATTCGTTCCTGAGTCACCCCGCTGGCTGCTCTCAAGAGGGAAGCTGAAGGAAGCAGCAACTGTCATGAAGTCCATTGCAAGGTCGAATGGGACGGAGTACAAATTAAAGCCAAATGAATTGGAGGAAACACTCAAATATTTGCATGCCAAGGAGCATGGAAATCCGGGCAGCCACATGGGTGTCTGGAGCCTATTTAGTAAAGCAAGATTGGCCAAAAACACCATTTTAGTGGGCATTGTGTGGTATTATTTGATTTTCAAGTTTTTACAATTTATTTAATCGAGACATCATTTAGAAATTGAAAGCTGTCATATCGATTGTCCAGGTCTGTGACTGAGCTAGTTCACAACGGAATAACTTTGAATTCAACGCACATATCCGGAAATGAGTTTCTGATCTTCTTTGTGCTTGCTATCATCGAATTACCGGCTGGGTACCTTGGGGGGATTTTGGTTCAGAAACTTGGTCGTCGGTGGACCAGTGTCGTATTTCTCCTGATTGGAAGTCTGGCTTGTTTTGGGGCAATGACGGGAGTGTCCGATGAAGACTCGTACGTTACAATCATTTTCATTGTTGTGGCCAAGTAAGTTAATAGCTTTATTCTGCCCACGTATATTCATGCCGGCAAAAAAAAAATAAGTATATGTGCGACATATGACACCCGAATGATGTGATATAATTTTTAAAACTTTACTTGAAATATTTGAACACCCACAAATTCAAGATTTACCATCACACTGACACTCCTGGTAGTTTACATGCAAGGAACTGAAATATTTCCAACAAATTTAAGATCCACAGGCAGCAGCTTTAGTGCACTAATGTCAACTTGCGCCAATTTAATTGGGCCTTACATAATTTATCTCGTAAGAAGTTTTTAACAAACGAAATGAAAATGCTACGGTAAAATTTTAGACTAGTTTAGTTTGAAATGCTGTATTTTATTTTAAGGGAAAACTAAATGCAAGCTTACCCTACGTCTGTATGGGATTGGTATCTCTGATTGGACTTATAGCAGCTGCCTTCATTCCTGAAACACTAAACAGAAATCTTCCAGAAACTCTGAAGCAAGCCAATGACTTTGGAAAACATGACAAATTTTGGGCTAGGCATCCTAAACAGGATGACAGTAAACACAAAGATCAAAATAGCCACATAAGTCACTTATGATATTTATTTTAGTCTTAAGTTATAAATTTTGTAGACCTCCAAATACATAATTAATAATGTAATGATTTTTTAAAACTCTATTATGGGACTTGAACTAGGACGCAGAAATTTAAAAAAACAAATATTTATGTCATTTATGCGCCCATTTTAGCCAGATGAGCAATAACATCCATTCTCCAATTCATTATGCATGTAATGAAGTTTGTTCAATTTAAAAAAAATCGACTTCAGATGGATTTGTAACACCGCCAGACACTTAAATACCTGGCAACTGCTATGCTGGTAAATCATTATGTCATTAAACATTTTGTGCATTTTATAGCATTTTTAGAATAAGCATCAAAAGGAAATATGTAAATGAACATTAATTTTTAAAATCTGATTCAGGGTTTTCAATTTTTAGATAACTGACTTACAAGTAAATTGTTGTTTTAATCGGTGGGATTGTGGGATATATTAACGAGTTACCCGTATTCAAACCTAGGACAGCGGCACCTGGAAATGTTTCCTATTTTGTTTGAAATTAGAGATGCGTGAGCCAACACTAGGTCAAACAAAAGCATTATAATAGACTTCGGACTTCACAAAGTAGGTTTTTAAAAAGTGAGTTTTGAAATAAAAGTTATTTTTAAAATATGTAGTTCATTAAACGGACGTTTTAGAAAGTTAAACAAAGAAGTGGGTTTTCAGAAAGTGGGTTTAAAAAGTGAGTCCTGAGAAACAATAAGCGCGATTGCTCGAAGCTAACAGTAGCTTACAGCTCCTGGCTGATAATAATAATGTTGGTGAAAATACCAACAACTGGTATCAAAGAAACGTGCCTGCTTTTTTCAAGATTCTACTGAAAAAAATAAACCAGAAATAAAGGTAGACGACAAAGATGAAATGGCACAATAATTATGACGCGGAAGATTGTCGTCCACAATTTTGGTACACGGTCAATAAAAATTGGTTAGATTTATTATTAATTCTAATTACTACGTTACGTACACACATCCGGGTGAAAAGGTATAAAATCAAAGTTGCATTCTACTGCTTCTAAATCGCTATTTTTTACTATAATACGTAATAATAATTATTTTTTAAATACTAAAGAATTCATTGAATTTATACTACATACCTTACTATAATTAGGTAAATCTAGTTGTTAGCGTTGTACACTTTTGGGAACGGAAATCATAAATGAATATTTATAATTTACATAATATTCAAATTAAAACGAACTAACATGTGCATAACTTAATATGTACGCAGTAAATTAATATTCCTTTGGTTTAACAAAATATAAGCACACGAAAAACTATTTAACAATATTGCATAATACAACAAAAATATCAGTTGATTATTATTTTATTTTTACGTCATCTGCATCATCTGTGACAATACACACTTAAAATAATCATAATAGTGAAGCGTAGCTATATGTACATAGGCACTACACTGCGCGCTGTACGTAGCAAATAGAGATAAACAATAAGATTAAACATTTTAATTTGTAACTTATTATTAATGTATCAACTATTCCGTTCATTTTCGAAAATAAAACATCATTGAAAAATATTAAAGCTTATTTTTAAGGTTTCAAGCGTTTGAAACGAAATGAAACTATACCTTACAACCACACAATCCAGCATAATATACAAAATACGTATTTTAACAGACAGATTTACGCATGCTTAACGTAATTAGATATTTACTGATTTACAACTTCACGTACCTAAATTATTTAAATCTGTAGAATGCCAATAAAGTCAAAATGTGACGGAAAAAGTACAGAACACATACACACGTTATATCGACTAAATTTCTTAAGTCACTATCATACTATTTCTAATTAGTTTTTAGACAGTTCTTAACTATGTAGAATCAGATCGAAAGAATTTGTAAACAGAATATTGCGAATCAAATATGTAGCTACAGGAGTTACAAATCAAATAGCCTTACAAAAAATGTTTGCTTCAATTACGAAAAACTAAAACCAAGCGCAGCTCAGTACGCTATCCATTTTCTAAGAATGTGAGACAATGAAATACGTTCATGATATACATACATAATGCCGATGATGCGGAAAATTAGAAAAAGCGATACGACATTGTTGTAATTTTTTAAAATAATAACAATTTTTCGTTTACTGTCAAAAACACTGTTAAAATTACTAATGCATGAGAAAAGAAATCTCTAGCTACCCTAATTCAGACCTAATGGTTACAAAGCACACGCTGAAGGACTTACATGCTGTTTTATTTAATTACCTACTTGGGTCGTGTCGCAGAGCCTGGGAGGTGACAACTAAAAACATTTTTATAACCTAGGTACCTAATTAATGTCTTACACTACTGAAAGATTCAATTATAATCTAGTAAATATAGGAGCAATATATTTACAACTTCGGATGGAATAATTATCTATCTCTGCATTTGCATTCTAGATAATCATCCACTTATTCCGCAAAATTCGTCAATTTGTCTGCTGTGAAACCAAGATAATAAATTATCTAAAGATAGAATCGCCTATCTTCTCTAAATCCTTAAACTTGTCCTATTTCTAAGTTACATCCTACGTTTTTTAACGTATAATCATTTCTGACTCAAATTCTTTAATACATTAGTTTAAGAAAATCACCAACATTCACTTTAAAGAAACTTTCGCGAAAGCTCCTTCATCATTCTCATCAATACGTCAATAATACCTAGTACCTAGGTATTCAGATTTTAAAATCCAAGAATAGTTTAATATTAACCAAAACTATGCATATATAGTGTTCACCACTAGTATACTAAACTATCTAGGAATGAATTCCATTGGCTACTTCTATATTATTTATTGCTGCAGGCGATGAAAAAACAAAATGGATGACAATAAACTAGGCTTACATTTCTTGAAGCTAAATATTATTTACAACAAAAATGTCTATACGAGTTATTTCATCTCGATCAAGTGCGGGTTGAACAATCCACATCGTATCTGAAAGAAATAACTCGCCTACACAGTACCGATATAGAATTCAATAATTTTTATTTCATAACTGAAAAATCCAAAAATTGCCTACAAAGATACGTACAAAAACTACAACTAACACTACACAAGAAAACTAGATACCAGGAAGAAAACAGCAATAAAATTCAAATTCAACTAACACACGCACATAATTCTAGCAACTACGCAAGCACACATAGTATTGGTATGAATACCTAATCCTGTTTATGTACACTGAAACTTGCCGAACTTTAATCATGCGGGAAAGAGCATGAGTTCGTGCAGAATCATTTATGACTGCCAACGTTGCAATTAATACCTAAGAAGATCTTCAGATTTCGAGTGCCGAGCAAAAACACGAGACTGACAAAATTACAACTTCAATAGCTGGATTTTGCCATACTTGTGACCTGCTGGGCAACTTTAATCGATATCGTCTTCACAATTTGTGTCACCGAATTTTGTAGGAATCCTCGACAACCACTGGGTGCGAAGCACCATGTGTGGATAAACTATCTACCTAGATATCAATATCTATCTAGCTACGTATAAGAGACACGAGACATTAACGATACAGAAGTATAGGTACTTAATTAATAATTATGTTGAAAGTTATACATAGGTGCGTATTAATAGCTGTATGATATATCCTATTTATACAAACAATTTGGAGTCACTGAAAACTGATACCTATTAGAGTGATTACTGTAGAGAATTAGTTTGAAATAACAATACGGCATGGTCATGAAAAGAAAGCATAATTCAGATATGTATAGGTAATTAAAAAAGCTAGCAAAGTTTTTATGCACTGTAGATAAAAGTACATACAACATATCGTCGGTGAAAAAATGTCGTGTCCAGTCCAGTGCTTGATTAAAATCATTGTGAGGCATGTCCAGTGGCGGGTTAAAATCATTTTGATGTAAGTCCTTTCGTATACGAAAAGTAATGTTACGGGCATACGACAGAAAGTTTTTAAGCCGCCACTGGACATGTCTCACAATGATTTTAGTCAAGCACTGGACACAATACAAATTTTCTTCATCAACTGTAAGCTATTTAAGAGTGAGAGCCTATAGCTGTCGATTATGCTTTTCCATTGTACCAGTAAGTCTAATTTTTCCTTTTAGCTTTACAATTCCCACAAACAGTGCAAATTGTTTGCTCGTCAGAATTGAGGAATATTAACTATAATAGGTAGGTCATTATACTGATATTATTATTATTATACTTTGTGCTAATTAAATTTATTATGTACAAAGAAACAAATGCTTCTGTCCATCTGATTCTTTCGTCTATCAAAAGACAAAGAGCTCAAGACGACTTCATGACAAATGTTCTATTTTTTCATGCATGGGTTCACCACCTGTCCGCCCGGTACAAATCGGTACCGTTTGCCTAAAATTAATTATTTTGTACTTATAGAATCTATTATACACTCTTATAAAGAACATAATTCTATCTATACATATTTACATGTTCAATCTATCTTCTTAGTTCACTAACGTCGACGAAAACATACAATACAAAGAGCCCTAACTTAACACAGCACTCTTTATTATTCTTAAAAACATCTAAACTTTACATTACGAAACAACTTAACTAATGTGTAATTACTTAATTGGTACGAAACGAACAGTACTAAAATACATGAAACCGCAAAGAAGATAAAAGCTTATAAGAATAAAATTATATGAGCGCTGTGAATCGAATAAATTGCTACCTTTTAAGTTAAAATACAATTAGGTAAAATTACACGTGTCCTTATTACTACATATTATTCCTTGTGCACTACTAAGTTAAAAGATGATTACTATACAGAGGATGATCCCTGTCCACAGCTGTCATCCGAAGCCGTCGAAAACTTGGATGTTGGGCCACCATATTGTACTGGGGAGGATTGCCACCAGTTCCATACTCATATGAACTTAATGGATACGCGGGAGGAAGCACAGTCTGGTCGTATGCTGGTGAATTAAGGAAACCTAGATACAAAGAGCAGAATTAGCAACACTGACGCCATAATTACTGATATACGTGTAGGTACATGTTATTTCAATATCGCTATATATGTACAATTAACTCATGCACTTATTAAGATAAAACTTACTTGCGATAGAATGCGGTCCAATACCAGAGTCAAAGGAGCTACTCTCAATCGAAACAGGATTATTCCTTGCTGATCCTGAACTGCTTCCATCTCCATATGAACTACCACTACTTCTCGAACTAGGATATATTCCATTCGAAGGAATTCCGTTGTTTACTACTGACCCATTAACAACTCCACCTGGATGACCAGTTGGTATGACTTCATATGGTCTCGCTCCACCGTTGCACAAAGCTGACTCAGTCAGCACTGCAACGAGATGTGGAGGTATTTTCATCGTCATTCCATTGTGGTTCGATAGAATCAATAAACCCTGGTTGTTGTCAGTGCCTATGAACTGTCGTGGGACAGTTCCTGGTCCTCCACCAGGTCGTGGATTAGTACCTGGGTATTTTGCGGGGTTGTTCGTACCGTTTCGAGAACGGCGATCCAAACTCCTACCGAGAAAAATATACGATTTAAAAAATACTAACCAAATTCACGATACGTAGCACAAGACCGCTGCCACAGCAGGTTTTTTGTTAAATATCATAGTGTTTGTATCACGAGGGCTTTCTCCACCCGTTTGAAAACAGTCACCTGAAATAGGCGCTTATGAATTGACTTAGGTATGACTTTAAGCGGTAATAATAATAATATAAATTGTGATAATTATTGTTATAAATTAGGTACTATACATAATTTAATCCGCGGGTATGAATTTTAATACAACATGTGCTTTTATAATCTCAAATCTTTACGTGCAAAATATTTTTTACCTCTGTGATTTAAAGCCACCCGAACTCGAAGAATTTCTTGAAGGTCTCTTTCTTGTCAACGATGCTGCTCTTGGTTTATTGGGTCGTGTAGTAGCATTCTGATAACGACTTGGTGGATTGTTAGTGTCGTTGTCATGTGTGTGGCTAATAGGAACATCAATCACACTAAGCTCATCCTCGGCAAATTCGTCTTCTGATGGTCCATTATTGCGATCCGAGTGATCTGGCAGCTCCTCATAAATAGGCGGAGGGTTCAGAAAGTACGAGAAATCTAATTTTGGATTCCCTAACATTCCATTGCTGCTAATAGTGTGGTGATGGTTGACGTCCAACATCTGTTCAATCATTAGAAAAGAAATGTAAAGTGATCATGAGCGCAATATAAATCGAAGGCTTAAGTAACCGAACCTGCCTCACAATTATTTTTATCAGCAATTATGCATTCTTACAAAGCATCTAAGTATTACATTCACTACTAACCCAGCTACCCGATCAGTTATGCAAGTTGAGGGAAAACGCAAAAAATAAGAATTACTTCAATAGATGGAGGAGCCATTGGCGGTCTAGGTCTTGCGTGGGCCAAATCTTCGTACAAAACTCCATTTCCATTAGTGCTCATCATTGTTGGTCCATGCGAGTCAAAATCTTTGGTCTGCGTTACACCCTTTCGTTTTTTCCTAAACAACAGAAACAGGAAAATAAATTTTTTTGTGTAATTCATCAAACCGACCTATGTAGGTCCTTGGTATCTTGATCAGTCGTACAAATCTGCGCCAGCATGCGTGGGACTCAAATCAATAGTGTCACCCTAAAGTACACTCACACAAAGCGCAATACACTTGATTATACTACCATCGCCGATGGTGCATAACAAGCCAAAATACTTCCATCATGAATAAGGGATGCAAATTTAATATTCGTTAACTGATTCTTACCTCCAAACAATCCCCGCGATGACAAGCAAAATCACAGCGGACAGCAAAGTACAGCAAACGATGACCGTCAAAGAAGGAAACGATCCGATTTTTTTAAACTCCGCATCCGAAACCTGGGGACAAAAAAATCATGAATAATTCACGATGCTTTAGAACTGCGAGCAATATTAGCGCAATACATATTTCATTATTCTCAGGTTTAGATACTATCCAAAAAAGCACTTCTCTCATTCAACTTACATTTAAAAGGGCGGGACAGCTCATATCCATCAGTTCACAGGGAAGATCTGGAGGAACCGGTGGTGGAGGTAAATGAAATAAAGGTGGAGGACCCCCGCAGTCACAGTCATCTTCCATCAAGACCCAAGCAGAAGATGACATCTGGGGACAAATAAAATATAATTTTACAATTCTGTAAACAGGTTACTGGTTACCACATTCTACATCAGTAGGAATTTAAATCACAATCGAGAAAGTTAGGCTTCTGAAGACGTGAAAGTGTCACATTATAATTTAAAGTAGGTACCTACGAAGATTTTATTCGGTCTGAATCTCTGAATGCATGCATTATTGCTTAAAAATCGAGTATGCATTCATTTGCGCATATTGACAATTTGTTTTGGAGTATTTTGTGCAACCTGGGCATTAAGGATATTCGGTCTAATTGGAGAATTTATGGTGTTTCGTCCAATGGGTATTCTGTCCGCATTCTTTATTTAGTTCATGTAGAAAGTACATACATGCTGGCTAAACGAAAACTGAATATAGGCAGGTACATTTCACTGGAGCCAAGGACAAAGACAAATGCATTCGGAGCAAGAAGTGAATACGAGCTCATTAATTTCTTTTTAGAAAGGAATGAGAAAATAACTAAGGTCATACAATCGTATTAGGTTCGCATAAGCAACAGCAGTGCTCTGATAGATCTGTGCTTCATTTACTCAACAGCACCAGGCACCAGCACAAGATGCTACACGCACTTATCGTTAGTTGAAATTTAGGCTTGGAAGTGATGAGATACCAAACACGGCGTAATTTGATGGTCGAAACAAAAGTGCTGAGTTCCCAAGTTCCCAACCACGCTAACGCCACTGACTTTATGACAAGGCTTTAGAAAAACTTTTACAGACCAGAAGCTTTTTTTTTACACAAATACATGGGATGGGCTTCCACGCAATTCCTACAACTATGACTCAACTACTCAACGCTGTTCTTCATCTCATCTCGTTCGGGTATCAAAATAAGTAGTTAAGTACCTACACCATTCCAAATACTTCGCTTCCTTTCGAATCAAATTATTACCTTAAGTGCATCCTGCCTTGTCATATATGCGTACTTTCTTACTTCTCAGTAAATACAAATATGTACTTAGTCTGGTGTCCCTTTTTTACATTTGTATGTACGCTGCAAGTGATTTCATGCTTTGGTTAGTAGCGAGGAGGAATTTTCTGAGAATGAAAATATTGTCAGTACCAGAGCCAAAGAAGGGACAGGAAAAGTAAGATGTGTACACAACTACTTCAGCATTTGGAGTATTTTCATAATACATAAGACCCTCGAGTAGAAAGTAAACAATTCTGCAATCGCTATACAGGTCTGCGACATTACACGTCAGTCTCATATGACAGAATTTGCCATCCCATGTACGGAAGTAGCCTACGCTGGACAAACAGAATGGAAATTGAAGCTGTCCACAATGTGACAGTGTCCACTTTCGAAATACCTAATAAATTATTCCTGAAAGTTAAAACGAGCAAAATAAATATCAAGTAGGTAGATGCCTATATAACTACAACTATTTTTTAGTAGGTCGTTAGGCACTCAGCCTGTGTCCGACATTTACTACAAACTCATTTTATGTACGTGTTTCCAACAACAAAAAAACTGACTTCTCCAAAAGGCATCATAGAAGCTATTTTAATGTACTTTGGCCCATATAAACGACGGGAATGAAACCAATATTTTAATTGACAGGTATTGAATGTATATAGGTATACTATCTCAAATCCTATCAATTTCTCATTGTTTCAAACCCAAACTGACAGTTTAAATAAGGGTTACGCACTTCAATCATCAAAAGTTACAAGCCGACAACGTATACAGCTACAAATTTTTCAACTTACAAGTTGCCAAAAAAAATGATAAAAACATTGAAACTCCGTATGCACGGTATGACTGGATCGATTTTCATAAACAAAATTATACAAAAAACTTTAAAAATATTTCGACGCTGGGGAAAAATTAAAAGTTCGTAAATCTTGAAACATGTCGACTCCCTGAAGGAACGTTAGACAGCTTAAAGAGAAAACCTGTTCATCTCATTCGACTGGGAGTTAATCATGGACATAACGTGAGTGAAACAGTATTATGCAAATGGACTTTCCACGCCTATATTTTTTTTTTATATAAAACCATCGTTTAGTCATTTTCAAAAGGAATACGAATATCTTAGTCGCACAGATACTAGCAGCTACACAAACGAAGACTGCTTTTAAATCGGATATCTAAACCATTTCAATACATTCTAGTCATCCAGCCTAAAAGAAAGTCGTCATTCAGAACGGACAACGGACCAGAACCAATGGAGAGGAAATTACAGCGGTGGTAGAAATTACGTGATGTGGGTAACATGCAACGGAACACGAGGAGCGAAGTAAAACGATTAAGAAATAAAAATTCCCGTCGCTCATCGTTAGTTTAACTCACGAGTGAGCCCTCAAGAAACCCAAAGATACAAAAAAAAATTGTAAAAAACAGAGCCATCGACGAATATACAAATATGCGCAGGGAGGTACCTTTACCAACACTCAAACGTCATCGTTCCGAACAAAAGTATAAGGCCAAAGCATCCTTCGAACAACAGCCGAAAATGAGGTAACCAACCATACTGCTATAGCACATTAATAGAGCTAGGTACACATATCTCTGAATTACATTAGGATCCATATTAAACCACACTGTGAATGTATCTATTCCCATCCCATCCTGATGATTCAGAAAGAACAGAAAAACAGAATATAAAATACATAATAACAAGTCCAAACAGACAGTACAGATATAGGAACCTACCTTGGACCTCGACTTGTAATCCCTAATTCTCAGCTATCATTCATACTATTTCTTACAGCATGTAATCTAGCCGTTAGGCACGCACAGATTTACAATGCTCTAGTCAGCTTTTATTACACCATCACCAGGGTGTACGCACCTTTCAAACTATAATCAGAGGCTGCCGAGAACACCGATGCGATGTATATAAGTGCCTACATGAAGTGCCGTCATGCCGTCAACAGACTGAATACGTACGAGTATGTACACTGAAACCTCAAAATCATTGGATTACCCCTATACCATATACCTATCTAAAACACGCTAAAGAGAATGTAATATGTAAGCAGAGGATTTCAACAAAGAATATGGTCACTGATCATAGAAGGGATGTGGTTGCGATGAAGATGAAAGCATAATAAATCAAAATCTTATTGAGCAGACCAAATAAAAGAAGGGATCCAAGGAGCCACGTCTTAAGCAATGAGGAGAGGAAATCAAGGAGAATAATCAGCTGCAAGCTTCAATCCAGCTTTCCCTCGAGTATGTAAGGAGCTTACGATTCAGCTCTCGAGTACTGAATTTTCACGGAATGATGTACTTTACCATCACGAACCAAGAGTACCAATTATTCTGCGTGTGCCTTGGATGATGATCCGTAACTTTCAAAGCAAGTATAGTGATCAATTTAATTTATATTAAACACATCCAAAATAGGAAAATACCGCAATAAAAGTACCTAGATATGTAGGTAGGTGTACCTTTCTTAGTTTCTGGAATAGGTACTACATATGTTTTGTAAAACTCTAACACTGGTACTGGTACTATTTAATGTTGAATGAGGTAGATACCTATGTACCTATGTAGACGGTGCAGCGCAGTCGGGTATCCAATAGATAAAGTTACCGAAACACAAAGTAAGCAGTTAAATAATTATGTGCACATATCCTCCACAGATGAAAGACTACACTATACTGTCAAGGCTATTGAATAACATATGATTTGAGTGAAATCTTTCGACAGCTTCCACTAATCACAGCAGAATACAATAAGGAAGGTCTAGAATGGATAAGTTTGACAATCCACAGTATTCCTTTTTTTCCTTTTGGGTACAAAAGAATTTGGTATTTCTGTCGCCGGTCGTTGTCATTCTTTGGCAAGTAAGGAGTCTTCCCGAAGCCGATGCCTTTCGTTTGTGGCTTCAGAATAGATGGAAGATCAAAATGGTAGGAACTAAGGTAACAAGAAGAACCAAAACCAACTCATTCATTTCAGAAATAAGTTGGCTCCCTTAACATATCCCCTCCACACTCCAGACCATTAATTTACCAATTTCTCTTGTACGCTTAGCACATGTTTCCCGTCTACTTCATTTCTTCAAACGTTAAACCTCATCTCATCGCATCGTGAACAAGAGGTGTGTGCAGTAGCTCCTCGTTCATCCCCATAATAATATGATCAAGAAATGTAAATACATATGCAGCAGCATCACCCTATTTGGTCTACTGTATAGTATGCCTGCACTACCCGGTCCTCAGTCCTCACCAACCACATGTGCTATCTTATAGATATATTTACAATTGGACATTACATTTTGTGTAACTATAGCTCAGAAAACACTGGGGAAGCTCGGAAGCTGATGTACTACACAGACATAACTACCTATGTATAATAACTCATCTGAAAGTACCTACAAGAAAATTCTAGGTACATTTCAACTTATGTCAGTCGTATTCTTCTCAAGAAATGTTAGGGTATTGAATTTCTTCTTCCTTTCGGGTTTCTGAACAAAATCGACAGAAGCTGAAGGATGAATAGAGACAACATGTGTTATTTGGTATTGTCGAGTTTCAGTTCTTTTCTTGCCAAGTGCCACATGCCAAACCACGACAAGGGAAATCTCTGTGGCTACAACAGTGCCAATTGTGTGAGTCTCTATGAATTCTGAATGACCATGGACTCAGAAGACTGGAAAATATTTTAGTCCTTTTAAAACCCTAAACTGACCGCATGCCGCTTTACCAATTCAACTATTTGTCGGCACTTGGATTTCTTCGAGATTGTTTGTTCACACTTCAAAGAGCAGACTGCAGTCACCGACGATATATTGCTGTCGCCTGTTGCCAATAAAAGTTTGCATGACCGCATTCCTAACCGCGTCGCGATCTTACAGCTTCACGCTTGATGACTGATTTCACAAAAACATGTTTCCGGTGGAGGCACAATATGTACGTAGGTAAGTATGCAAACACTTGTATCCAACAGAATCCTCACACACTCAGAATTTTCTGACGCTTTTTTCCTTAGGTAGTGTAAACAGGAGATAAGTACAATGCAAATTTAATGATAACTACGTCTTCGGGATATTTTAGTGAGATTTCCTCTTCGATACTTCACTATTTACCTAATGTAGTTACCATATCCAGCAAAAAATCAGATGCCCCCAATACTACCACGAAGTATTTCTAATATCTCCCGTGCCCGAAGCCCATTCAATAAACTGGAATCATTTTGTTTTAAACGAGTAATAACTAAATTACTGGGATGTGCATGGGTAAACTACCTATTCCGAATTGCTGTATATAATCGGTTCTGATTATAGATAATAATACATGTCTTGCTCTTGATTATGTTTGCGAACAATTCAGTTCAGCAATATGAATATGAGGAAATAATAAATGGGTACCTAATTACTATTATACCACAGCATAGGTATATACCCCAAGCCGTTTTATTATACAGCTATTCAGGATGAACGAGTCAGCGATTATATCCATGGGGTTAATGATTAATACACTGTTTACTGGCACTGGCAAGAGTAATAATAATAATTTACAAACTAAATACAAGCTACGCTCGTGTCTTTCATCGACTTAGCGTGTGTAGCCACTAGGTATGAAGGTAGGATTAACGATAAAACTTACTTCGTTGGCCATTAACGGATACTTTGACACCAGCTGATCGATTCGATTAGTACATTTCCCTCTTCTGCCTGATGTAATGATTTATTCAGACTCAGGACCAGGACTCATATGGAGATACTTCAGAATTTAAAATCTAATTAAACAAGACACAGTCAAAAATGAATTTACGGTATGACTCACAAAATTTCAAAATTTGTCGCATATATAATATAATTAGCTGTAGAATCGAAATAGGCCTATTAATTCTTCAGTTCCGAATGCCCCTTACATCTGTCTAATTTAAACGTTCTATTATGTAATTTACAACAATGACTGCGCTGATAACTTCAAGCTCAAACATCTACGCGTAGGTACTAGTACATCTTACCACCGGAAAATGCTTTAAGAATACAATAATTCTATATTATTCTTTTAATCAAAGCTTGATAAAAAAGCATTACTTATTTACAATTCATTAATACATAAAGTCTCGTACCAAACGTCCATACACGTGTGTATAACTTTGACTATACTGAGCGTAAATAATTTTTATTCTCGAACTATTCTTATCTCTAGCTTTATATCAATTCACGACACATGGTTTGCCAATTACTGCTGCTGCTGACAATAATAATACGTTTAGTACCTGGACCTAGATATGTATATCATTACCTATATTATACTGCTTTTCCTGAATTCTCAGGAAACGAATTTGAGACTGGTCATTTAGTCTAGTATCCTGCAATTATAGCTATAGAGGTACCTACCTAGTTAAGTACAAAAAGTGTATGTTCCTCTTAAGTACTTATGTATGTAGTTGTATCTCAAATCTCATTGTCAGTTGGGCCTCAGCTTCAGTGACTTTACTATTGTTTGTTAGGCTTACCTATTCTTGAATATCTTTTTACACAAATATAGAGATAAACAGCGCTTTCAACTACCTAACTGAGTTTGCAATAATACTATTGATTTATGGAATACCCCAAGTTTAAAATCTAACCAAATATCATGCCAAAACAGAATGAACGTAATTGCAATAATAATTACAACTGACAACTGGAGTAGTGTTCTGAACTAAATCTATACTTCACACCAGAATAAAACACATGACTTCGAATATTAATATCAACTGTATATGTTACTTACATAATATAACGTTTAATGCATGAAGTCAGATCATACCAAAAAGTTGAAACTAGAAATTGAAAATGCAGAATGTTGTGTTATTGAAAATGTGATATGTGCAATCTGTGCAATCACTTAATAACACTTAAAATTTCAAGTGTAACTGAACGTATATGTACACGGTTTTGCCTTTTGCTGCACCTACTTCACACTGGGTACTTATGAATGACTTACCGACTTAAAATAATAGTTAGGTACGTAATCGATTTCATGGTTTATACTTTGGTAAACAATAATAATACAATTAGCAATTAATGATTAAGGTGTACGTACATCAAAATTTAATAATTCGTTTACGTAAACAATCAAAACCAAACTGCAATGCAATGTACAATGCACAATACACCAAAAATGCCTGTCAGTGCCTTTTATTTACAATTTATAATCTTCAAACTTGGAAGTTTGAAAGTATTGACAGACGAGAGAAGTTGGTTGTCGGTGTGTTGTGTGAACTATTTGCTTGAGCGTAGTTTATCGATTTTGTTTCCCCAAAATCTCCTTCCCTTACCCTTTAAAACGAGCCCCACTACCAACACCAACTACAAAGCAACGTAACACGGGATCATTGGGGTTCAGATATGACACTAGACTTTAACAAAACAACTAACCTGAACACTCGAAATCTGAAGCAAATGATGTCAAAAAACCAATCCAAATCACAGCTGACAGTCACTACATTATTTTTTTAAAGGCTGGTTGGTCCACTCGTAACAATTACACTGAATTTGAGTTTAATTACACAACAGGACAAATAATATCTTGCAGAGGTAATGGCCTCAGATATTCACAGGCCAAGTGCAAAATACGCACAAACACACTCAGACACTGCACATGCACTTTAGTCCTTTCCAAAAGTCTGATTAATCCATGGAAGATCTCTGACAAGCAGTGAGTCCAAAGATCTGGGATTGACGCAGGTATTATGTGCATTCACTATAGAGTCTACCCTCGTACTGTGAGGAGAGATCATCTTCCCAAACCAACTTCTCATCTCCTTTGGGCAGAGTGCATTAAAGAGACTGAGCCCAGGAACCTTGCAAATATGACATATTCAAACATACCTATGTGGAAAGTATTTAAAAAAGGGAAAACATGGTTTTAGCGTACCTAATATTATTTTAACAAAAAACTAAAAATTACCTACACTTGAATTATCGTAGTGTGAATCACGACGCTGAATAGCATTTTGAAAAAAAGTAACATTACCCACATTATCTTTCATAATCAAAAGTTAACTTCAGTTGTTTAGGTTAATTTTAATTAATACTAGATAGTTGTGTTCTATAAGTATTCTTCATCTATTCATCTTATTCTGAATCAAATTTATTTATAAGCGTTTTCTGACTCTATTTAACGATCTATATACCCCTAATGGTCATTGCACTAGTTTGAATGGAGATTAATTAATAATTAAACAGATGTGCTATTCTTATGCTACGTTTACGCAAAATAAAAAAAATAGACAGTAAAGGCAAAATATAGAACAATTTAAATATCAGTAAAACATGATGAATCTACCAAAAAAAAGTGTAAAATGTAAAACACGCTATTTTTATATACATTCTGAAGAGGTGTAAAACATTCTATTGTTAGCATTTTGAAAAAGGTGTATAATACATGATATAAGCATTTTGAAAAGGGGTAAAAAATCCTAATAGTATTTTAAAAAGATGTAAGTAAATAAACCGGAATAATTATCAAAACAACTTTAAGCATGAATTACAATAACATTTTAAAAAAGTAGCATGATTTGCAGTAACATTTTGAAAAGGTTGAAATCATAACAATTTACAGTTTTTGTATGGTTATAGTAGGCAAACGGTGACATTATGCTATTCCGGAATAATGTAATCATGTATAAAGAATATTCTAATTTTGCAAAACTTATTTTAACGATCATTGGTTGGTAAGGTGATATTCGCAAGGCTCCTCATCTCCTCCGGGGATGAAGCCGACAGTGCGACTGCGGCGAAAGTCTCGCGAGTGCGCTTTCCACTCAAAATAACATCTGCGAGGGAACCGTCGGCCGTTAAAATATTTGAAGATCAAAACACGACGAAACTCAACTGTCGGACTTTTGTTTACTACCGTGGCGGCATGGATGGGACAGAGTCGGGCAAATTCCTTGCTTTCCTTAATTATTTATTTAATGTTTCCTTATTTTTGAGTGTTCTGTCATGATCTTTAATTGACGTTAGTCATTAGTACTACTACGTCTAGTATTTCTAAATAAGTTGACGTATTTTATTGCTACTACTGGATCGAATTTATATTCAAATTCTCAATAAATATTAACCTGGCTGGAAGAACTTCGGAAGACTCGGAGGTGAGCTGACAAGAAGACAGGTGGTGGCAGGAAGACATCCGGATCTTATCAGTTACAATCAAAGTCACAAGGCCAAAGGTAAAGTACATTAGAAGATAATAAAATTATTACACTTTTAACTTTCCTGTTACTGTTTACAGCCACTTAAGTAGTAAAGTGCAGGTAGATAAGATTATTTAATTGCATTATAATCATAGAATGATTGGACAGGGTACGTTCAGCATTAAAAATTTTAATTTGATAATATCCTACGAACGAATGACATTGTAAATGTCTGTTGGTTATAAGTGTATAGTCTATTCGTAGTACCAACAGACTATATAGTCACTTTGTTAATGGCTCGTTGAGTGTAGTGTAGTTCGGGTCAGGTCTCAGTTTTTTTGCCAGTAGTTTTGTAGTGGGTCATGGGTAGTCTGCCTGTATGTGAACACCAAACACCAACCCTAAATACGTTGTGTCATGTGTGTGTGACCATCTGCTTTTTGTCTAGTTCAGATTTCAGAGAGGAAACAGAAGTGGAAGCTCGTCTGGTGGAGATCGCTAATTCATAATTGACTACTCTGACTATCCTGAGCACTTCCCAGAAAATTTGTAATAATTGTGGACTTGACTTCGATCCATGGACAAGATTGGCCCTTTACTTTTGAAAAATTATTTAATGGACAAACCCGTATTTTGGTTTTAAGGTTAGTACATATTGCGTTTCCTACATTCCGATTCTTAAATAAACTATTTTTAACCCTACAAATGTGCTTGTTGTTA
Source organism: Dicyrtoma fusca (assembly GCA_034695205.1). Lineage (NCBI taxonomy): Eukaryota > Metazoa > Arthropoda > Collembola > Symphypleona > Dicyrtomidae > Dicyrtoma > Dicyrtoma fusca. Next base: position 21,076 of record JAQFZC010001113.1, read on the forward strand.
TTTTTTAATGAAGAGGTTTCTGTCGAGGGCAAACTCTGCAAACAGGGCGTGAGATCCTAAATTTTGTTTTGTCATTTGTTGTGACCGAGATATATTTTATAAACCCCAAAGAATCAAGAAAACTGCACAACATTTTCTGTGTGGCTACCTATTTACTTTATATGTTTCTACAGCTAGGTATTTTATATTACCTTTCAGTTTTTCAGTACATTTGTTTTATTGATCTTTTCTTCCTGCCAGCTTCTAAATTATGTATTCTACATCTTCATCCACACAAAAAATTATTTTTCATCAAAGTACCTACACTCTACACTACTTAATAACATTAAAATTTTAACATTAATTTAATTAACTTAATTAACTTTAATTTAACATTAAAAAAGGATGAATTTTTTATTTGGAACGCATTCAGTACCAATCAAGGTGACTAAAGTGCGTTCCAAATGAAAAAGGTATCCTTGTTTAATGAGATATGGTAGCGTGTACTTTATTTTTATTAGTTTTATTACATACCAAGAGAATTAAAAAATTTAAAAGCGTACATAAGGTTGAACCATTACCCATATAAATAACACAGGATTTGACGGTCAACCTTAGAAAATTAAATTTCATAACCTCAAGGATTAAAGACAGTCATGTTAATGAAGTTTTTTAGCTTTGTAGCGAATGTTTCTTTTGTCACATTATTTTCTACTCAAGTTTGATGTGATGCAACCGTGAAAAGCTTTTTCTTAAACCCAAGAAATGATTGTTGACTTGTTGATCCTTTTGAATCATTCATCGTTTGATGATTAAAAATTTTCTCAACTTTAAAAGTTATTTCACTGTATAGGCAGTATCTGTTGATTGAGTTATGCTGAAATCTTCACTCTGATTCTGGTCTGATCACTATTTAATTAAATTATAGTCATTCAACTTTAGGTTGGGGCAACGTGCCTACATATTTTTTGTTATTACTGCGTACGCAGCCATAGCTCACATGCATTATGTACCTACTTACCTACGTCTACAGATTCAGTTTTTAGAAGCCGATAGCGATAGCTAATTAACATGGTTTATGGTGCTGGAGGATTCGACTATTTTTCGTTCTTACAATTAATTAGTCGCAAAATTGCAATACCTAATTAGGTATTTATAACCACATCAAACATCTTTTCTACGTAGGCAACATGAATATTTTTCCATTAGCAATTGTGTATTAGATTACTGGTAAGAGATCCACCTTAAACGACATTGTACGTTTGAGTGCCTACTTGTCATAATTCTATAGTATAGGGTACTTAATAAAAAATATTAAGTGAACCGCAAGCACGACTGCACACCTAATCATTACCTGTTATGTCTTTCTGTTACGTACATCCAAACCGCGTATTCTAGTCCTGAATCCTGACTTCTAATTAGGTCGGTGCGGACTAGCATGCGGAAGGACAAGGAGGGGAATATGGAACATGAAAGTTGAGAAAGTTCAGTTTACATGGCAACTGCTCTATTTACTTCTTGTAGGTGATGCAAACATTTCAAGTTTTTGCTCCTCGTGATGGGTTTAGATTAGAGCGAGGATCTTTCTCTGTACTTGATTCTCATTTAGATTAGAGCGAGGGCGACAGGTATCTATCAAAATATCCGGAGCAGAAACAGAACATTACGTTTAATGTCGTTTCGTAGAAACCCAAGGCAATGCAGGTTGACAGTTTGACAGTACTACAATTCTGTTCGCTCATGTTTCTGGTCTCTTACTAAACCGAATTAATAGCTGCCTTAGCCATGTCATGTCATATAATATGACAAAAGTACAAATGTAGCCATCAGTCACCTCATCTCAAATCTCAACATGTTTGTATCACTGCTAGCGTCTGATTTACCAATTCAAGGTAGTTTCTGTTCAATTATTAATTGAGTTTCCATAAAACGGGTTCATTCATATAGTGCCGGTGTCATCGCCTTAGCTGCATTTAGTACGGTTCGCTGAGGCAGCTGCTTCCACTGTGTTCTCCTTTGTCACTAGGACAACATAGTTTGTCAATTAATAATTACCTTGTCAGCTCAGTGACTCCACGCGACGTTGTTTATAAATTTATTTTGGATACTTTACCTGAGTTAATTACAAATTTTACAAATACACGACTGTCCTACATCCTAAGTTTGTTGGACAACTTTTATATATTTTTTTAATATACTTAACATCTAAAAGAGTGGGAGTGAGTTGGGGCGTAGGGGACGGGACAAGAATGGAATACGGGAACTTTATACTTATCACAGTCATAACTACAACACTGCATTTAACTGTAAGGATATCAATTTTCCATTTGCTTTTATTTTCAGATATTTTTACCGATCTCGTAGAAAACTGAAATGGAAAGCCAGGAAAGCACTGAACGCTCGACAAAGGATGTTACTCCAAAAAAAGAATTGCAACGAACTGGCTCAGTATTATCAAGGAAAGAAAGTGGTCGACGGAAGCATGCTAAGATCGATCGCCTGGATATTTCGTATTTGTATAAGGGTGCCTGTACGGATCAAAATATGACTGCCAACAAGAAACATATTTTGGAAGCCCTTGATTGCGATGTAGTGTCTGTTCCAGCTATAGTATGCACGGAACTCTCAGATCTAGGTATCCGTTTGGAATCTGATTCGCGACAATCTAGATCGAAGTCAAGAAAGCCAACCTTGAATTCGTCTGTCATTGCTGATCAATGCCTGGTAATATTAATTTTTAAGTAATTTATTTGTTCTTGCTGTATCTGTAAGTAATTGCGTTTAAATGCAAATTATGCTACTTTATCGATCCAGTTTTATTTGTAGCTTATTAGCCTATATAGTAATTTGAATTATAAATAATATTACCTAATAATATTGTATTTTTCGTATTTTCTTCACAGGAATCTGTCGAATTAAAGCTAGAGAATTCGACTCCTGTCACACTTCATATACCTCATATTGTAAGGAGTACTTGCGAGTTCATCCGAAAGGACTTATCAACGGAAGGAATTTTCCGTAAATCCGGATTAACCTCAAGGGTACAAAAATTAAAGGTAGGTTGTAAGAAGTAAATGTCGTTCTATTCTGCCGTTTATTGTTTTATCTGTATCCCTTTTTAATAATCCTGCTTCTGCCCTCCTTCCTGTTTTAGCATCAAATATTTATATATCTATATCTATCATTACAATGTATAAAATTGGTTTTCTCATACTTTAATATTGATTTGGCAGCAACGTTTTGCAGATAAGTGTACGGATGTATTTCACAGTGACGACACAGTTTTTGATGCATCGTCGGTGTTAAAGCAATATCTTCGTGAGTTGCCCAGCCCGCTTATACCGTGTAATGTTCAATCAAGTTTTCTAAAGTAAGCACATTTTAAACAGGTGACAAGCGCCCTAAATAGATTGGAACAACTTATTATCTGCTTAGTTTTAGACTTCTAGTGCTTTTACTTCCTGGGTTACTTAATCCTAGCATTTGATTTTCTTTTGTATTCTGTTACAGATGTCTGGAGCACCCAGATGAAAGTACCAAAGTTGAAGCAGTTCTTTTATGTGTTTATTTGCTTCCATTTTCTAATATCCACATTCTCACGTATCTCATGTCGGTAAGTTTCACACCCACATCACCGAACCTAGAACAATGTATTTTTAATGAGAGAGAGAGAGAAAGTATTGAAAAGTAGCATATCAGTCTCAGCAATCTTTTGCCGTGTTTAAATTAATTGAATTCAATGTAACTTAATTGTTCATGTCTAGTTCCTGTTTGAAGTTGTAAATCACAGCCATCAAAATCGAATGGGTTATAAAAATTTAGCCCTAGTGATGACACCAAACATTATGCCCGTCGAAGAAAAAAAAAATTTGAACAAAGGGAAAGAACTCATGCTTTCCGAAAAACTTGCTCACGAAAAAAATCGAAAAGTCGTTGAAGTAAATCAGAAACTTAAATTCATATTTCATTCAAATTCTTTTTCCGTACACTTACTTCATAGATTTATTAGTCATACCGTATACCGTTTAAACACATCAACAGATGTAACTTTATTTATGATCCGTTTGCATTGTACAATTAAATCTTAATCCTTCCACCTTCATGTTTGCACATTGATGATTTTTAGATCTTGATTCTTTACGGAGACTATGTTGGCTGGGTATCACCAAAGTTAGCAAACGCTCTAGAAGTACAATTACCTTATCGTAATTCTGATGATGAATTAGAAACTGATAGAGGCTACGCAAGGGATGGTCGCCGCAAAAAACGTCGGAGTGGTTCATTAACTAGTAAGATTAACAAGTTTAAATCTTTTATGCTTGTAATCACATTTTAAAACAAAAGTTATTAAAAAATGCAACCATAATAAAATACTGTCTAATGCCTTGTATGGATGGTTGGGTGGTGACGCAAAGCATGGTTATTTGAAATACAAAGATTTATTGTTTCTCCTTGAATCAAGGAATGTTTGGATTCCTACGAAAAGTTACAAATGGAAAAGGTAGCGACACTCCTGGCTCCGGAATCGATACCCCAAGCGATTTTGGAATGCATACTCCTGTCTTGAAGGGAAGCTCAAAGAAACGTGCCAATGAAGAACCAATTTTTTCAACTCAAAAAAAGTAATTTAATTTTAATATCCGTTCAGATAATTATGTGCTATAATATTGAATTGTGATGCATTGTTGTGTAGTAACGGCATTAGCTGTGCTGCCGGTGTTCACGTAGCCGTTGCTTTAATTTAACAATATTTTTGAAGCGGTTACGTTGCGCCTGCGCTATATAGTTTTGTAAACTATTGTTCGTGTTTTTTTCTTTTGGAAAAGTCTTGCGTAATTATAATTTGGATTGGTATTTACACCTGCGGATGCGAATTCTAAAGTGAGTGAATACAAGGTATATCTATTTAATTAATTTTTACTAAGAAAAACCATTCTGGACGCTGTGCGTAGAAACGGCCTTAACGGAGGAGATTCCAATTCTCCAAGCGGATTTTTAGCATGCCCATCTCCAGCAATCTGTTATCATCCCAGGTACACCACATGAAGACAGAATTCTTCATTTTTGGTTTTTATTGTCGATTCCGGTTGCGATTGCGAGCTAAGCGTAGTTATGTGTTGTAGCTTCAGCCTTCTTAACCACTATTAGCTAGTAAATGAATTAGTCTACTTCGCTTCGGTTGTCTGATTATGTGGAGTATACAAAAACTGAATTCAATGACTTACACGTAAATTCTAAAAGCGTAGTGGTAATGGAGATACTACCACTGCATCAGTTAAAGCCCAGTAATTAAAAATGTTGCAGGAGTTTTTAGTAGCTGCAGCTATTATAATCAAAATTAGTTTTGGAATTATGAATGCTTTTTAGTGTTAGTAAATACCGTATTATGATGTTTGAAGTTTTCAGTTGTGCACTCAACTCTTCTTGGCGAAGAAATGATCTTACTTTCCGAAGTAATAGTTATCACGGTTTCCGTTTACATGCAGTACTATAGTTTCGGGTTATATATCGAATTCATAGTTAGTGTGTTCTCCAACACAGAGAGCCTATATCTATACAGATTAGGAGTTGCTAAGTTTATTGGTTTGTAGCAGTGTCAATTAAATCTGACCCGCATTTATATTTGAAGTTATTAGATAAGAATATTAAAACTTACTACTACTTTAATTAACCGTGTTGTAACTGTTTATGTTTTCTTACCCTTTTGTCGCGGGTTTCCAAAATATAACATTGCGGAATAAAATATTACCAGTTTTTAAGCGATAATGTTAAATTATGTACCAGTTTTGGATCATATTAGTCAGTTAATCTCATACCTTAGATTGTCTGCCTTGTCTGCTAAATATAAAATTATATCTTTGAAGACATACAGGATCGAGTTTTGCAGCTAACATTAGTGGCTACGCATGTTGTACGATTTTAAAGTTTAGTTTCTGGAATACAATTTATATTTAATTTATACTTATTCTGTACGTAAAATGACTGCTGTTTCCTGATGATAAGTACTACGTCGGAATGGGGACCAGTTTGATTGCATCCACATATCCATTAATGTTAATCTTTCATTTGTTAGATCTGTAGATTAGTAAATTCGGGATTATACAATGTAAAACTAGCGTACAACTTAGTGGTTACATAATTAATTATGGTTTATTTTTTTGATGTTTCTATTTAAAATTGAACTACCTATACGTATGCGCAAATGTAAATACTAACCGCTTTTGGTTTGACATTATGCTTGGTTAAGGAATTTTGGAACTTACGGTTCCGTAACACAGGTAATTACGACTATATTAACTCTAAACTACCTAAGTGCGTCAAACACCACATAACTCCTGGGAGTTCATTTTACAATCTGCTCGTGAGAGGGGGAGTTATTTCCGGGAAGGGGAGTTATTCTATTTTTCAAGATGTTAGTGCATCAAAAGCATGTGTATACATCAAGTGCTAACTACATTCAAGACAGGTGACACGGGAGTTATTGGAATAGGGGAGCTATTCGGTGATGTACGGTAGTTATAGTACTGCTTTTTATCGCTTATTACCTCGGAACCTGCCTTCGCTACTTAATTCGTTGTGTGAAGTCTTACATAGTGTCTGTCTATAGCTATAATTATACGCTGGTAGTACTACGGTGTTTTAATAATTAGGAGGTAGTACATATGATAGTTTGCTGTCATTTCGCATGTGCCCTTTTTGATTATGTACATATAATTTATTAAGTACCTATGTTGCGATTGTATTATTTGTATTTCTTCAATATTTTTACTACAAATGTAACACATTTTGTAGCCCCATGCGGTCGGAATGGAAGCAACTCAATCTGAATGGAGCGACTCCAAATATTGTGCGGGACAAAAAGAGGTAATATTTTCAGTAAATGGTCAACTATGTGTGAATTGGTTTTAAAATGTACTAATAATTTATTTATTTTCGTTGTTTATTTAAAAATACGCTATGAAGGTCGAAATCAACACCCGATAATGCTAGGATTCAAGTGCCGACATCCTCAAAATCATCTTCCAAGCACAGTAAACTTGGGTTTGGACGGAAATCAGGCAAAAAAGTGGTACGACCCAATAAAGTTCTTTAGTTACTGATTTACATAAGTAGATTGTGTAAGACGTTTTAAATTGCTTAAAAACCACTTGCTTTTAGAATGAAAGTTTTTCAGACAACGAAAACGAATTACAGCCTTTTGGGTTTGGATCTTCTGAAACGTCTAGTAAATCGAATATGCTGCTTAATCTCCCGAAATATTTCAAAAATTTCTCCTTACTTCCTTCGAAACCCACTCTTAAATCCTCTGTGTCCTCCAGTTCTGAGTTTCGTGGTAGCGATTGCGGAATAAAAAAATCTGCTATAATGCCAACTTCATTTTCTGTTCCTGAAATATCTCATAAGCACGATGACGTAACCTCTTGTTTCCTGTTTCCTCTCACTTTTACCCTTCTAAATCTTTTTATTTGTTTATATTACAGGGTTCGGGTTCTGTTAATCTTAATTGATTATTGTGATTGTAGTTGGTTTTACTGGTCTTAATTTTTCATTTAATTATTTACAAAAATGTATTTTATTTGTTGAATTTTTTTAACTAAATTCCATTCGGCTTTTATATTCAAAATATCTAATGAGTACTCGATTTTGTGGCCAATGTCCGTTATTAGTGGCCTGAATTTTATTACCGTGTAAAACCATAACCTTCACTTAACCCTGGTTCGAGTTGTATGTACTTACATACATTAGCCAATAATTCAATTTCATGTTCGTTGGTTGTATGTGTACGATATGCGTAACTAACCATGGTATGCTTGCTTTTAATTCAGGCTTTGCTGCACCAGCAGGTGAATCACACTATGCAAAAGTCAGAAAGGTCTGCATCTGTTGTTTCGATTCATCATCTTGCGGACTCTCCGAAGAAGAAAACCACTCGCACTTTACCCAAGGTTCTGGATTCGTGTGTGACAGAAGCATCTCTTCTTGTTGAAAGTTCTCATTTTGCGTCTCCTTCAATTTCTGTCGGCTGTGAACGGGAAGTCGAGGGCGTTGGATTACAGAGAGAACCAAAACTACCGGATGCCATGGCAAATCTAAGTGAGGGAGAGTACGTATCGATAGCATCTTCTGCTACAACGGATGATATAAGAAACGAAGCATTTATTAAATCATCTCTTTCTTTTGATGTTACGGACGCAACTGATGCAAGTAGAGAAAGCACTTCGGACGAAATTCACAATCAAAACTGTTTGACAAATAGGGATTTGAAGAATGAAGATAGTCACTTTATGCCAGTTGAAGCCCTCCGAATGACACCATTGATTAAAGACATTCAAAAACTAACTTTGTTTGCTCAGCTGGATTATTCAGTTGGAAAGGACGCCTTGCAACAGATAGAAGTAGATTCTCCACCCCCCTTGCCGGACAAGTCGAAAATTTTGGCGCTTAATCGTACACCTAAATTGGACTATAAAACTACTCCGGCAATTGCTAACGTTGAAAAAGAATTTGAAAGGACACTTAAAGAAGAAAAAATTATAAACTTGCAAAGCGAGAGGAAACGTGGAGGACCTTGCAATGCTGGTGAGCTTAAGCGGCGGGGATCTGTTCAAGAAAGAGGATTGTCGCCCTCCCAAAGGAAAATAAATTCTTTTCGTCGACGAAGATCTTATGATCCGGTGAAGCCATCAGCGACAAACGTTCAGTCTCCACGTTTTATGTCACTTAGGAGCCCTCGAAGTCGTCCAGTTCCTCCACCATTATTGGTCAGATCTCCTACCCGGTGCACTTTGAGACGCGGAAGACCTAACACAGCATGGACAGGCTTGCCCAGACCCAGTCCTGTTAGAGGAACGGCAAATGTGAGTCGAGAAATCGTTCGAAGCAGCAGAAGAACTACCTTTGTATCAGGTACAACTACCACACCACGAGAAAAGTCGATTCTGAAAGACAAGGGAAATGTTAGTGGGCATGTTATGCGCCGCATGTCATCAGTTCAGGAGTTGGTTCACAAGCTTGAAAGTAAAGGGAAAATTAGTAAGAGTGCCGTCGAAATAGTTCCTGACCACCAAAAACTACGTCGTCCATCTGTACTGAACATTCAAAAAGACAGGAGAAGTTTACCTTCAAATTCAGGACTGTGGTATGTGCAAGAACCTAAACCTCCGAAGCAATTTATGCAAGTATGCTTTGCAGAGGCTCCTCAAGAAATACAAAATCCTTCCAATACTTCTCCAAAGACTCCAAATATGGGGAATGATTGGCTGAGCGGAACAAACTTTGATTTTGACTGTTCTCCAATCATGTCTCCGTGTAAAACGCCGGTAGTTGGGAATAGAGAATCAATTCATTATCTTAAAACAAGGAATGCAGGCAAAGTTTCAGCGAACGTTAAAATGTTCGATGGCATGGTCAGAAATGCAAAATCGCCTACTGCTGGCCGATCCATGATACCCCGCTACACAGCTTTGCACTCACTCCCATCCCAGCGAAACCCACCGCCTATGCAGTGATCTTCATCCCTCTCAAACTCTTTCACACATAAAACATTCGACTACTTTATTTGACTTTATATTTTGTTACTTAACATTTACCGTTTTTAAACTGATTGCATAAACTTAATCATTTAACAACACAAAACACATTGTAATATTCAAACACGTACTTCGAGTGACTTATACATCATGATTGTTGTCATTTATCTAATTAATCTGATTTCTATTAGAATATTTACGAGACACGGATAATACTGTGTACATTGGAGTTATTTACAGTGAACATAGTAATTTTATAGTAATCATGGCATTTTTTGTAAGCAGTGAAGAAACCACATACATCCAACAAACATTGCTTTCCAAACCGAAAATGTGACGACTGTTTACTGTTTGTACACACAATTTATATTAGGACACCACAGCGGCATAAATAACGAAAAGTATAATTAAGTATATATATTTATATTTATTACGAATGTTGACATTTATTTCTTACACTTTACTGCATTCTATCATGAATGTCTACCTGTTACTTAAGTAAAGAAAACTTATATGTATGTTCTGATTTGTGTATACTTCATTATTCTGCATTTAGCAATGAATTCATCAAACCAATCATTGCCGTGTTTTTAGCAGCTCTCTATACATATGAGTTTTACATACGTACACAATACCAAAGTCGATATGCATTCTAGACAGACAAGCGATGGTCAGAATCTTGAATGTACTTTTGTACAGGAAAAAATGCGATGAGTTTACTCCAGTGAATTAAGCATGAGAAGTTGCTTTAACACTTTCGTCTGGCTAGTTTCTCTAATTTCGCCAGCCAAAAACATTTCATCTACGACAGTGTACACCTGCACAAAATAACAATGGATATGTAATTTTTAGCACATGCATATTTCGTCTGTGTCGACGCAATACGTCCCAAGTCTACCAAATGCTTAATTGCAATGTATCCCAAATCCATAAAGCATGAATCATTGGACGGAAGTTGGTGGACTTGGGGCACATTACGATTATTAAGAATTTGGGGGCTTTATACACTTGAATTATTACGAATTTGGTGGCTTTGGGCATATTGCAACTATTAATAATTTGGTGTCTTTGAACACACTGCATTTACACAGACGATATAATATATACTTGATTAGATATTTCAATTTTGAGCCCGGTTTAAACCTTGGCCTATGCTCTTTTAGTGCAAAGTCAGACTAATAAAAATCACTAACCTTGTAAAAATTGAACACTAGATCCAATTCACAAACATTGTGGAAATACTCGTTCAGGACTTCAACAAAATTATGTATTGCTTCCAAATAGCATAAATTATTGTCATTAACGTCAACACAAATGCAAAAGTACAATCCGGCGTAGCGACGATAAATGATTTTGAAGTTCCGGAACTATGCAACAGCCAAACATTTTGATATGTCATTTGGTTTCATAATAGCTAATACTGTTAATACACACCTTTTTAGTTTAAAAATAAGATATTTGTTACTGGAAGTCACAATACATTTTTTTACTATGAGCCTAGTTACTGGTGACTGTACTGTGTGCACTACCAAAAATATGAACCACGAGGTCAAACTTTTAACATCTGAACTATTCATTTACTACGTTTTAAGAAGGTAAGAATGTTAAGACAGAATAGCGAAATTGCTACTGATTAATGATAACCAAGATAGATCAAATTGTTATTGTGATTACGACTGTAACTTTTAAGCCTTGAATAAAAATATTAATTTACCTCTACAAAATTCGTGTGCTTTGCGTCTCTGACTGTGACAACCGCGTGAACTTCTTCTATCAGCTTCTGCTTTTCATCGTCATCAAAATTCATGTACCACTTGGCAAGTCTGGTTTTGCCTGCCCTGTTCTGAATTAGGATGAACCGGATCTACATAAAGAAGAGAAGAAAAATGAATTAAACGAACAAAAAGTGAGGGACCACAATTAACAGTTAGCTTAGGAACAGACCAACCACAAGTTGCTGGACGAAACATATTCCCTAAAGCAACATATTTGGAATAATTTTACATTGCGTATAAGTATGCCTGACTTTTACTACATACTATTTATGCTCATAGAAACAGACAGCCAGTAAATGTTTCAAAACGATTCCCAACAATTTCAGCTAATACACATTTAATTTTTGAGGGTCTACACAGAGCGAGATTTCAGGTTTCTCAAATCTCATTACGGTTACTTGTTAGGTTTTTCAATAAAAAGGAAGCCGAACAAATCGGTAGTTTCGGTAAGTAGGATGCAGTCGGTAATTGTGAGAAGGGCGTTTACCTAAATGCGTAGCGTTTTGACTATTAAACGCTTACACAACTGCCCGATTGCACCCTACACCCTAGGTGTATTAACACTCCTTGGTCCTGTTAATTTTGTCATATCAAATTAAAGGAAGCTTATTAACACCCTTCACGTTTCATGGAATTAATAAATAATCCGAAGCAGGGTCAATATACCTATAATTAAATAACTAGGTATATACATTTGCTAGTAACTTGTTAGGTCGACATTTTGGAAAATGTAAAGAAAGAATTACCATTATGTTGCGGTAAATGTTTTTGACGATATCCTGATCCTGGGGAAACTGGGGTTACTGTGATTTAACGTACGTACCTACTTCAGTATGTTCAAATTAGTCAGCAACTTGACTCCAGCTCCAACAAGCAAACCTGGGGAATCAAAATTCAAAATTACGGTTGTTCAAGGTGTAATGACTTTGCTACCGCAAAATTGTTTAATGTCCAATATCCCCTGACCAGCGTAACAAAATTTAAATTCAAACTACATAGTTGGGTCTTGGGTTTTATTCATTATTAGGTAGTCATCAGTGTGAAAGAAAGAGTCCCGGAAAAGATCATTTTGTATAGGAGTTGGGTTTCGCTTGGACAGGCAACAGGCAACGGATTGGAACTGGACGGAAATGAGGCTTTGGGATTTTAGGAATAAAATAATGGGAGTCTTGGTCTTAGAGTGAAAGAAAGAGCACGCACTTTTTAATTTAGTTTTAGTTTAAATAAGTTTGTGTACCTACTTACTTACTTTACCCGTTCTGTTGTTTGTGAATCGATACAGCAAAGTCAAAAACTGGAACTCCTCCTAGTCAGATCAGATAACTCGCTACTTATTTGGTGGATGGCTCGAATGTTGATTAATGGATGATCGATGATGGCTTTTCACGAATAGTGTAATGTACGCCCTGAAACTGATCTGATCGATAGCAATTGGCATAAACAATTAAGCAAAAGAAGTAAATCTTGAAGTAATTAAGAATTCAGTTAGAAAAGACGATTTAGTTGGAAGGCGGATTTGGTTTGGTGCTGTCATTGAATTGCTTGACGCCCTATTTTTTAAATCCTGAGCCTCCAACATTCAAACTTGGCAGAGTCACAGTTGAGCGTATAAACTCGTAAACCAGTGCTGCCCTAGTCTAGTCAAAAAGTCGTGACTAGACTAGGATTGACTAGACTTGACTAGACTACTCGGCCCTTTCAGAAGACTAGACTTGACTAGACTAGACTAGCTCATCGCCCTCCTATACCAATGCATGTGACTAGACTAGACTAGGCAGTCAGTTTTTAGTAATGACTTGACTAGACTAGACTAGCCTAGTAACAAAATTT
>JAQFZC010001114.1:0-34188 GCA_034695205.1 Dicyrtoma fusca
CGAATACTCGGGGTCCAATTCGGCCTTCCACCATCCACTATCATTCACCATTCACCATCCACCAAACTGGCCGAATGGCGAATACTCGGGGTCCAATTCGGCCTTCCACCATCCACTATCATTCATCATTCACCATCCACCAAACTGGCCGAATGGCGAATACTGGGGGTCCAATTCGGTCTTTCACCATCCACCTTCGGGGCCGAATACTGGGGGGTCCCATTCGGCCGAATGCAAGCTAACCAAATTCCGAACAAAATGTAGAAGCTAGCCGAATATATTCGGGTAAAGTTGGCCGAATTATTCGGATTCAGCCAGCTTGGGCAAATCGGCATTCGGCTAACTTAGAACACTGTTAGGGTGTCGGAATCGGCTAATTTAAAAACGAAGCTCCATTCACCAATATTACGTTTTCAAAGTTCCCCATCCGCTTTTATGACTTAAAATTACGCAGCTCCATCGAACAATTTATGTATTAGAAGAATTAACACAATTAATCAATCGCCTTTAGATCACATCGAGAATACTGTGTACACCTGTCCACTTCTATACCTCTACGAACAAGACTAAAGTACTACATACGTACATACATGTACTTGGCAATAACGACGATGTGCTCCATAAATTTGCATAGATAAACAGTAATTGTTAGTTACTACACATTAAGGTTGATAACAGCATAATGGCGACCGGTTAAAAAGTTAGTTACTGGGGTTGCTGTTGTTGAATGTGTCTGATTGGTCGTATTGCTACTTTTGCAAAGTGCAAGGTAACACAAACGAAAAAATATTAGCACTGACAGCTTAAATATTTAATTGGTTAATTATACACACAATTACATTTTTTAAATTATACAATACTAAACCGCATAAGTAGCATGAGTACCTACTTCGCTGGTTTTTTACCCCTTCTGCTGGTGTTTTGCACCCAAAAAAATCAAAAAGCAACTACAGGTTGCTTTTGCCCCTCGTGATTGGTTTTAACCCTTAACACGGATATTTACCCCAATGGCTGGATTAACCACTTTTGCTGGAATGTTTTGCTTGGCTTATTTTACCCCGCTTCGTTGCGTTTATCCATGTGGAATATTTTATCCCTGGTTTCATTGAATTTAAATAATTTAACAAGCAGTGCTTATACGGACTGCTCAATGTGTTACGTAATGATGTAAAAACATACAGATGAAGTAGGAGTAATCACTTTTATTGTGGTAAATACTAAGTGCTCCCCAAAGTTCCCCAAAAAACAAACGTGCCCAACATTTTAAAATTAACTGATTTCCTCTCCTTCCTAATTTTCCTGTTTTCCTACACCAAATTAATTTTCGTCCTTCCTATTTCCTTCCTATTTTTCTAGGAAAATATGAGCCTACCTACCTACAAGCCTATTTGCCTACCCTACAAGTTCCATTTTGGGCGTCCTACCTATTTCATAGCCTATTTGTAGGGCCTGTTTTGTAGGTAGGGGCCCACCTTGCATCTCAATTCATATAGATCTCAGTTTAGTTGGCATCTTTGGGCAAAGTGCCTTGTCGGATGAGGAAATTTCAATGCATAATTTTAAGTCATAAATGTGGATGGGGAACTTTAAAAACGTAATATTTGTGGATACGGCTTCATTTTTAAATCATAAAAGTGTATAGGGAACTTTGAAAACGTAATATTGGTGAATGGGGCTTCGTTTTTAAATCAGCCGATGCGACACCCTAACGGTGGTCCAAGTTAGCCAAATGACGATTACCCCAAGCTGTCCGAATCCGAATAATTCGGCCAACTTTACCCGAATATATAAGACTAGCTACATTTTGTTCGGAATTCGAATAGCTTGCAATCGGCCGAATTGGACCCCCAGCATTCGGCATTCGGCCAGGATGGTGGATGGCGAACAATAGTGGATGGTGGAAGGCCGAATTGGACCCCCAGTATTCGGCATTCTGTCAGTTTGGTGGATGGTGGATGGTGAAGGATAGTGGATGGCGGAAGGCCGAATTGGACGCTCAGTATTCGGCATTCGGCCAGTTTGGTGGATGGTGGATGGTGAATGATAGTGGATGGTGGAAGGCCGAATTGGACCCCGAGTATTCGGCATTCGGCCAGTTTGGTGGATGGTAAAGGATAGTGGATGGTGAAGGATGGTGAGGATGGTGAAGATGGTGAGGATGGTGAGGATGGTGAAGGATGGTGAGGATGGTGAAGATGGTGAGGATGGTGAGGATGGTTAATAACGTAGATCCGAATTCGAACTGAACGTTCACCTTGCGTTGCAATGCAGTGAATGATTAAAGAAGGAATTATCGAAGCTGAAGAAATGAAGACGTAAATTGTAAATATATTTTGCACTAGGAAGAGAATTTTAAATTTAGTGCCGCACGTGAGACAGATTTTAGGACGAGGCTTTATCAATTCTCTTGAAAAAAGGCCAGAATCCTGACATAAAAACTTTTGGATTATTGAGCAATTGAGCTCTAGATTTACTAGCTAGATATTTTATCATCATATAATTATTATATCTTATATTTACTTGATACTTTATCTTATCATAATAAATAATAGATAATATAACTTTATGTATCCGTACGTTGAATCGGTTTGTCAACATGTAATTGGAATACAAACTGAATAGACTGAATACACTAAATTCCTTGATTTAAAAATTAGGTGTAAAGTGTAGTGTGTAGCGTCAGGAAGTAAGTCTGGATTAATTTGATTAGAATTAAAACTACAGAAATCACAACATAATCATAATGACACATAAATGTAGTATATTAGGCCTTCTCCTTTAAGTCCTTTACGCATTTACGACTAGGGGTTATACCCTACATGGGTGACCACCTTGCATTAGCTAGTCAGTAGTACCCAATCGCTTGTGTAATTTTCAATCAGGAAAAAATTCTTTTTACTTAAGTACATTTCGAATAAAACCAATACATTACATTTCTCTGTGGCTATATGGCAAAGTACACCAGATGTGAGAACTTTTGTTTTTTTAAGACCACTGATACTCTGCTGGGAGTGCGTGTCATACAGGTTTGGTAAAAATAAAAACATCAACATCTTGTCCTTAAACAAATTATGAAAGGGTCCAAGTCAATTTTTTTTGTAATTTCGACATTGAGTAGCCATCTTCAAAAGGGGATTCATTTCTGCTTACTTGAAAAGTGAAAAACTTTTATGTAATTTGTTTTACAAAAGTAGTATCCCTTGAGTATGTACGTACATACATTCATTCCTGACTAGTGAGTTCAGATCTCACTGCATGTCTTTTTCCTGTGCAGATAATCAATTATTGATTAAATATTAAATATTAAAGCCAAAAGATCCAAAAGATCGAAAAAATGTCCGCTGTCCACCATATTTCCTAAATCCTACTCAATGTTCTAGTTCAAACTTACAGATGTTTTTTCTTAGTCAGAAAAAAGTGATTTAATTAGGATAGATACTTCGTGATCATCCGGGCAGATTTATTTTTGAGCCATGTAAACATCGTCAGGTCGTATCGTCCGTTGACAAAATTTAATTGCGCAGGGATTAGAAGTTGTAAGTAAAAGTTCAAAATTTTACTAGTTCCGCAGGATAAGAGTACGAGCAATCTTGAAGAAATCAGTTCTCGGTCCTTAACACACAGAAATACCAAGAGGTCACATTTAACAAGGATTGGGGAGAGGGGGCAATATTTTTGGCAGTTTTTGGGTTTATTCAAAATGTACCCTTGCCAGATCATTTTCAGCTACTCCGTAGCCCGAGTGACCTGTACTTTACAAGTTAAAGATACACTCACGTGAAAGTGGTCACGTTCGTCAGTAAGTAACCCCTAGTTAAATATTGAATGCTCTGAAAACAGTTTGTAAACTCCAAGATTTGTTTTGTATCGGGTCAGTCTAACTTACGATTAAGTTCATAAAATCCAGCAAGTCATGTTTAAAAACAACGTGTAATTTCTTAATATTGGTGGGTGACAGCTTTGTCACTGCTTGCTCAGGTTCGGTTGGCGTAGATTAAATTCCACGTCATGATGCTGTTAGTTGCTCAAATTCAATTTAAGGTACTTACATACAAAACGAACGCATCATGTTAGTAATAAATCCTTCCACTATCGCCGTTGAATCATCGGTACCAGTCACCAGCTTCCATACTTTATATTAGCCAAGTTAAACAGAGCTTTGATCGGCCAGTGAACACAAGTTTCCCATACCAACATTTGTATTTCTCCTACTCCTATATGTAATGAGTCTATGCGATAAAGCCATTATACTTTGGTTATTTATTTTGATGGGCAAACTCACAAATCAAATCTATACAACCCTGTGTGTGAGCCCCTGATCCCGTTCTGTTTGTTCATTTCATTGACATGTGTATGTGCAGCTTGTAATTGAATTGCTTCTGACCAAATGAAAGTTCTTTTTACTTAATTTCTTAAAATTCTGATTCTAGTATATTGCGTTTATAAGAAGGTTTATATGTATGTTCTTAAGAAGAAGAAGAAAAATTACACGCAATAAATCACTGAAACTATAATATGTTATTACTTAGGTACTTTATTTTCTTGTCAAAAAAGCAATTTAAGACAGACATTTTTGAAAATAAATTACGCTCAAAAAGTTATACTGAAATCAATGTTAGAGCAGCATATATGAAAATATGATGAAACTAAAAATTCACTAAAAACTCGAAAAGCTCCCCCAGTGTGGTCAGATCACAGTACAGATGTGACCGTACACCAAGCAGTCCCATGCATCAATGTGGCTCAAATGTACATACAACTTGTCGGAGAATCACGGTTAGTATCCCAATCAAAAGAGCACTTTTTTCTGAGTTGAAATGAAAAATTATTTTAAAGCATAAAGTTGGACCAGATGTAGTGAAAGCATACATAGGCAGTGAAAGGTCCTGAACGGACGTGAACAACAGTATACATACTATAGAAAACATAATAGGAATTTTTTGTTATTTCATAATTAGACAACAAAATTGTAAAATTGGTCATACATACGATAACAGCGATTAGGCAATACGTCATATATAATATGACGTGGTCACATACAAGCAGTCACAGCTACGTGGCTGTTTGCTGTTTAAAGATCAAAACAATGTTGGAATCAAAACTCCAGAGCTGAAATCCAAAACTGTATTTTCGTACTTTGGGACATACATACATACACAGAGCTGTTTAGCCTAGTCGACTGGTTTGAAATAAGATAACCAAGAAGCCGAAAAAACATAACAGTTTTAACTTAGCTGCGATGGTTTTAGGCCATTAGCGCTGCGCTGTGTAGAACTGAAATATCAAAAAATTATATTTCGAAAAGCAGATATAAAATAAGAATACACAAAAAACCAGAATTGAGCAGAAACGGGTTTTTAAAAGGCTTCTGCGAAAACACATACAAAATGTGCAGACGAAATTAGTTTTTATTTACCTCATCGTAATTATTAAAGGAAAATATAATAAGTCCCGAAACGAAATTACAACAATTATTCACATTCAGGGTAGGCCACTACTGTTCCAGATTAATATGTTATTTATCAAAATCACCATTTTTAAAAAAACTATTTTTATAAGAAAGTACTCTTTAAAAGAACCATTTTCCAGATGCTAGCAATTTTTAAAACACTACTTTGCAAAATTTCTTAATGCGTACACTCTACCAAACCACATCATAATCGCATCATTTTAGCCCAAAAGTGAGTCCATTTTTGATAGTTATAATCGCATAATAATAATGAAATTCCTATTATAACCGCATCTGGATCTCATCTTACACCCATCATAACCTCATCATGCTGCATGATGCGGTTGTAGTTGAGCCGAATGTATATTTCATTCTCGCAGCCGCAGTGATGAGTCCTTGTACATCAAAAATTCATCTGGAAGATTGGTAAACAAGAATCAGAATGTTTACTGTACACCTTACTGAAAAGCCAGCTATAGTCTTTGCTATTTTTAATTAGTTGCTCTGATTATATTCTTAGTTAATTAAGGAATGAATTTTTTGCATCATTAACTATAGCAAGTAAAAAAGCTCTAAAGATTTCAGCCCGCCATTTGGCATCCTTTTTAAAAAAATTTGGCAGAGCTAGAGTCCGAAAATAGTCCCAGCTCCAACACTATTGAATTTTTTCACGGTGGTTTCCCGATTGGTTCGGCTTTTGGATTTTTAGCGTTTGAGCCCATTTCCGATCTAGTGAAGCTTTAGAACAATGTCCGAACGTTCATCACGATAAACGTTTAGACAGGTGCTCCCTCTTCTAGTTTTGCTTGCTTTTGCACCGTTTTTATTGTTTTGGCCGCTAACTTTTTTTTTCATTCCCAGTCGTTACTACTGCAGGTGGATCACAATCGGAAAATACAAAACGAATGATTGTTAGAGATATCCACTACGAAGTGACCGAAGAAGTCCATTGCATCTCGCACAAGGCGAGTGGACTATACTTGACCCCACAATCTGTTTCGAACTTGGAGAGGCTGAAAAACAATCAGCTGAAATAGATTTGAAAAAGAAAGAGACCACGACCCTTGCAGGACCTTTCTAAAATCAAAATACAAGCTAGAAGAAATCGAAGTCATTGGCCTGCACGTGGGTGCCAGAGGAACCCTATCAAAAATTTTCCTGAACCGTTTAGCAGAATTGGGCATACCAGGCAGTACTCAAACGACATAATTTTACAAGGCCTACGTGGTTCAATTCAATTGTATAACCATCATATGAGACCCTACGATTAATAAATTAGTGACTAATTAACTAAATTACACTTTACATTAAAAATATCTTAACCAACACTGAAAAATTCTATGCACTGTATACTGAGTCCTAGGACTATTACAATAATTGTGTAACAATGACTTAATAAAGTTTTTATATAATATATATTTACAAAATTTTAGCGTAATATTATACGATTAAAAGTGGTAAGAATGGAAATGCGCCACTTTGCATTTAAGAAAACGGATACGCGTCAATTTGCACCTTTTAGAGCATTTTTTCCTACTTGGAGCTTGGGAACATTTTTTCACCCTCTGCCTTTTTAGGAACATTTTTCCGGGAACATTTTTTCTGTGAACGTATACTTTTCTACGTATACCTTCAATAAGCAGTTCCCTGCAGCAGAAAGCGTTCCGTCGATAAGGTCGATGCAAAAAATACATAACGCTGGCTGGGGTCTGTAGTTGTTTCGTTTATCGTTACAGCCCCATACCTACAGCATTGTGCAGGGGGCGCTATTTGCGTTACAAAAGGGGGTAGGTTGGTACTGAAGGTCCGTTTTTTGCGTTATGTATTTTTTGCATGGCCCCATTAGCAGTGAGGAACAAGAATCACTGGCGAAAGGACAAATAATACTTTCGCTATAACAGACATTAATTTGTATTTTCCAAAGTGATCTTTTGCTCCTTCATCTTTTCCGTTTTTGACCCAACTTGAAATGGAAGGATTAACCTTAAAAAAGGTGAGCACCACTACAACAAAAGTATTTTTCTCTGACCATGCACTGTTTCAATATTTCTGCACTGACTACCGGCGAATGATTGTCATATACATCTTAAACATCCATACGTTTCATTGTCGTGTCAATTAAAGACTGTTCCTTACATAAAATTGATTCAAAGTACCTAATAAACAGTATTGCTCTGCCTAGGATACTTTTCTGCATGGAATTGGTACCGTCGTTTAATAGCTTGAACATCCCCGGTACAGTGTAAGCTAAACATCAGTAAATAAACAGACTAGCTAAACATACGCTAAATGTGGGTTACAAGTGTAATGTATGGGTTTATGTATATTGTTAACTAGGCTTTTGTCAACTACAGCATCCAATTGAAATATTTTGGCCACATTGCATCTAAACGAATCTCGCAGTACTAAATGATAGCTTTGATGATAAAGTTCTAGCTATAAAATAGTAGCAATCAAATAGTTTAATTTTTGCTATAATTCTGTTGTCTCGAAGTACGTACCACTTACATATATATATTTGTACCAATTAAAGTCGCTGACAAAGGGCCCGGAATTTATCATAGTTTCCACCATTTCCAGTGTTTCTATGTAGATTTAGATTTAAACAATCGATTGATTGCGTACTTAAATGTTGCCGATTTTGGTAGCAAATAAAATAATTTAGAATATACACAGCAAGCAAAGTTAACAACTTTGCTCCCTACATACAATTATAAGTATAATTTCTTCAAGCAAATCAGTACAGCATTATATTACAGAAAATGCCTCTTTTTACCCACTTAAAAAGGAAATAATTATGAATTTATTTACTGAATTAAGTTTTTGCGATAAAATATATTTATTTACGAATAAAATTCAACTGTCAATTACCTATTCTTTGTATTAATAATATTATTTATTGTTATTACTTACAAAGGTTACAATATATATTTGTGAGTTTTATTCTATAAACATTTAAAGTTCCAGAAATATTTGAACCAGCTCATTTTTCCAGAAACCAACTACTATGTATATACTTATTTACAGCGTATTTAGAAGTATTAGTATTCAAAAACGCGATTTCGTTCCGTTTACTAATCGTAAGTGTAGTTTTGTAAAGTTCTTGTCTTGTGATACGGAAACTCATTTGGTTTTTACTAACAGACTTTGGCAACTTTCTTCCAGCACGGCATTAAAATGATCTTTTGAATGAATGGTGCGTCCATTTTGAGCAACCGACTCAACTATTATCATTGACTCCTTTTTTTCCTCGCCAGACGAGTCAAGCTAAAGTTGAAGTATAAATTAACCAGTTAATGACACACGTATTTAAATCGAGTTAATTAACTATAAAAATGGTTCACTTTTCTCACCGCAGAAAGCTCTTCTGGGCTGAACATCAACGGAAGAACATAAAATCTAAATGGTATTAATATTACTAAGATAAAAGGGAATGACAAGGCTGCTTTTGTGAATTTAACTCCCCAAAGTAAGGCAAGCCAGAATATTTGAATTAGTGTATATAGATACATTTTGGAGGTTCGTACCTGCAAGTTGTGCAAAATTTTGAAACAATTAAACAAGAAATGATAGAAATACAGACAGCCACTATATAATACAAACATTGTATCCTATACGTAGTAGGTTACTTTTAGCTCAACTTACACTTCGAACGTAAGGAACTTGAGGATAGTTTTCAGCTTGTTTGCAAAACAGGGATATTCTTTCGAAAAACTGTATTCCGCTCATAGAAGAGACACCCATGAAGAGAAATACCCCGAAGAGAACAGCCATCGGAATTATTACTAGGACCGGAGCACAGAGTATAGACAATGAAGTAAAGACAGCAACAATAAACGCCGAGATTCTTTGCTCTGCGAATAAACACCAATTATCGGTACAAGGTTAGTGAACAGGCGATTTCTTCATGCGTACAGCTGCGCAGTTTTAGATTGCAGTGTGAAAAAAGCAATGGTACCTTTGACTCCAATTATCTTAGGTTTCTCTCCAGGGGGATTATTAGTGGACCAAACAGTCAAAGCCGACACGTGAGCAACTCCACGTACTAGAGCCGGAGTTATCCACCCTAGTCCAAATAAACTCAATAGCGTATTGATAAAACACGTCAACAAAACATCGAGGTGAAATCCAGTGCCTTTAAGCAGCTTGTTTTCACTTTTTGAAATGATCAGTCTGAGAAAAAAAACACTTCATGAATCACAAAACTGGTAGATAAAATAATTTATAGTATACATATAATACATTTAATGCTGTAAAGTATGACATGTCGTACTGATAGCAACTTACTCTGAGATCGAAACTTCCATAAAAATAAGAATAAACAGGAGCATAGAAGGAAGTATGGCAGCCACTGACAGCCACGGTCTTACAAGACCAGGGTTAACAAACCACGGACGTGGAACAGAAGGTTGAATTCCATCAGGGACATCTAACTTCTTCGTTACAGTTTCAGATGTAAGATAGTCTACAAGAACCAGTGAACCGATGGCAATCGGCACTGCAAAATTTCCAAGAATCTTTCTAATCTAAAAAGACGGAACGGGAAAAGAAAAATTATAGCACCAACGCCTCTCTTTTTGAAGGCTTTAATAGATCTTCATATCTGACTGAAATATCTAGTTTGCTACGGTAGATATGGATTGGTAACTGAGTTTCTGTAAAATTAGTATTAAATTACACTTAGGGTAAGAAACTTGCTATTTCTGAATGCCCGGAAGAACCATGCTACACCAAATGTCCCAAACATAAGAAATGTGGACAGTAATGCAGTATTGGGCTGAGGATACGTTGAGGCAGGGTCTCCTGGATCGACATAATGTGGTTCTCTAAATATACAGACCAACACGTTCCAAACAACTATACATTCTTATCATTTCTTACTTACAAAATATTAGCCAAGCAATGTACTTACCCAGAGTTGTTTGTACCAGTTACACAAGCCCCATAAGTCTTCACCAAAGGATGAGCATCATAAATCTATAATTAAATTTTTTTTAAATAATCAACTTATTACAAAAGTTGCAAGTTTCTGTATATTTACAAATTAGGTATAGTATAGTACGTACTGCTTTGAGATTAAGAAGGCTCTCCATAATAAACAGTAAGCTAATGAGGGAGGCAAAAATTTCCTGCGTGAAACGCGTGAAGAAACGAACCAGCACGCTCCCTTCAAACGCTACAAAGACGAAGCCAATCACAGACAACCAAAACCCTATCCACGTTCTCATAGACAAGAAGTCAATTTCATTCATTTTGCAAAACTATTTCAAAACAAGAAACCACATACAAAATATTAAAGAGGGTGGAATATAGTACGATATTTTATGGTTATTTTACTCAAGAATCTAATCTTAAACAAGGCTGTGCTGTTTCTTGTATTTCGCCGATACAGGAATTCTGTTCAGCTTGGTAATCCTTGAACTGTACCGTGAACAAGCTTTCGTCAAAAAGAAGTAAAGGCCCCGTGGTTCCTAAGATCAGTATAGGTTGTCCCGAAAATGTGGAAAATAAAACACCACCCAATGCGGATGCCATAAGTGTTTCAGATATCCCAATGTAATTGTCTGTTTTAGAACCTGCGGAGTATTTCATTGCAAAAACTCAATCATTGCACATGATCGTTTGACTGTCGTAAATCGTAAATGCGTTTAACTGGATTTGAGTTATCATTACCCATTAGTCCCCCAAAGGTGATAGACCCACAGATTTGAGCAAATGAAATAAAAGCAATGGCAGCTATACACTGAAAATTCAAGCCGTCCTTGATGTCCGTGAGAAATAATGGATATCTTCTTTTAACATCTTGGACCAGACCGCCGAACCAGCGTTTGGTTCTTTTCAGAGGCTCTAATTTGGATGCTTTTGTCCCTGTAGTAAATAATATGTACAAATATGAACCCTTACATTGTTAAAACAACATTCAGTAAAAAATAATGAATATTTCAATGTATCAATAAAATCCGTAACAAAGCTATACCCGGTAAATGAATAATTTCACCAAAACCATCTCCTCCATCACCGCCTGCACTTCCAGGACTTCCAAATCCACCCGCACCATTGGCACTCACTGACATTCGCTGCTTCCTTAATTTAATAGCTTCGTTCTTCTCCTTCAGATCATCAAACGGAAACAATTCCTTCTCATACTCTCCAGGGGGCAACACGACACTCTCATCCAAATACTCGTGAATTCCTTTCAGCAAGTCTTTCCGATCATCAGCTTTGTAAGCAATGTCATGAAATTCCTGGAATTTTATAAATCTGAGCAAATCCTTTCTCGTCATTCCAAATGGGACACGTATGCTTGTCATATTATTTTGCTTACCATACCCTGTTCGACATGAGGGTTGCGATGGATCGGCCCACCTCTTTGTAATCCAAATCAAACGAGCTTGGTCCTAGGAGAATAAAAATAAACCTCACCGGGATGGGGACCTAATAGTAATAGTAACTGTGTTTAGCAATATAATAATTATACGCAACTTCTCAGTTTGACTACAAATTAATGTTCCAATTTAATGACACCGTAAACCTTCCAAAAGGGCTACTACCTCAGTAATATTGGGCATGTAAACACTTTCCGCTAAACGAACAAATGCCATGGCAGGGACTTCTAAATTTTCATCCACTCCTGCGAGGACCACCGAAGCTTCGGCCCCGACAGGAATGCGGCGTAAAATACTTTCTTTGTTGGACATCCATCTCATGTCTTCTTGGGATAGATGGGTTAGTGAAAGTTTGCTCAGATTTATCTAGAGTAAAATAATTTTTGGTAAATAAATACTTTACATACGTTGCTAAAATGCGCATAATAAATTAACTAATAACAATAATAGATAAACTGGCAGTATATTAACACTTGTGACCTAATCCATATACCCTAATAGCTACACTACACACATACATACATTCAGTCTGCTGTTTTCCCCAGTTTGTAAAAACAAACTCCTGATTTTAAATAGTGTTGAGAGACAAGAGTTACGTGACACTTCAGGATCATCGCACGAAACTGTACTGTCTTTACCGAAATGTTCTAATTTGAAGTACTACAGCTAATGGCTATAAGTACATGTAGTATATTTAAAAATGCCTTACAAAAATTAAATTTCTACAACTAATGTTATTTGTGACGGCTTACTGGTAGAGAAAGTTTTAATCCATTAAGTAACTTGGGCCAGAGCGGTCATGGTTAATTTGTATTATTTAGGTAGTCAAGTGGACAAAAATTAAGAGAAAATATTACGGATGTATGTTGGCGTGGGGTGTCTAGATGAGCGGATGCACCCGAAGTACTCCCTTGACGCTTGACTTTTAGCAGTGTTCGGGCGCCACCAACGGAGACGCTATTTCTTCGCTCTACCAAAGTCGAAGGATCCGGATTGGAAGTTACATTTAGGTTTCTCCCTTGATGCTGATGCTCATTGTCAGACGCTTTCTGCAAAAATTAATCTCATTAACTTAAATCAAAATAGTAGGTACTTTTTACTTATCACTGCTTACATCAGTACCCACGAACAAATAGTTTTAATATTGTATAATAACTTTATACTTCAACTTTATTCACCGTTGACCGTTTGCTTGAACATTATTTGTGATTTCATTAGACTTACATTAAGGCTGACATTACTGTCCACTCCAATGCCAGAATTTCTCCATAGGCTGAACTTCCGTGTGCCATCACTGTCATTAACATGCTTTCGTTTCAAAAGTAAAGAACGCACGACAGATCGTTTATTACCTGGTTGCACTAACTCATTCAGTACCATTTGATCTACCACATGGAGAACAATACTTGAAATGTCTCTGTCATCAAGGTTAGGTAAAAAAATTCCTAAAATGATAACAAAAAAACAATTAAATATAAATGATGATTTGGTATTTGAAACGAGATTTTTACAGCATAGGTATATTGTTTTATTCCGGTGAAATCTCAAAAGATGATTTTTGTTGCGGTTACGGTTATGTCAGAAGTTTTTTTTTTGCACAGCAGCAGCTGTTATTTATCTTTATCCCAGTTGATAGTCTCTTATTTTTTTTAGCACGGGAGTACTTGCAACGTATACTGAGTCCTTCGGGCTATCCTCGTTGGAGGACAGTGTCATTTTTATTTTTATATTGAATAAATTTGTCTTCTCTCTAATAGCTACTATAGTAGTTTTCATAGAAAGTTACTAGTAAGTCTATTTTCTCTACTTTACAGGGGACATAAAAATGTAAATATGTTCAATTAGGGAAATACATAATTGAGACTATGGCTATAACCACTGCGAGCTAATACAGGCCAGTGGAGGCTGTATATGAGAGGTTTCAAGAATCTAGGTGCCAAGTTTCGAAGTTTAAAAAAAATGACATTGAACTTGACTTACTTGACTTCTTTAGCGTTCTCTAGCACATGCCTTAATGCCTTAAGTATGATTTTAAAGGCAATAGGTTAAAACGACGAAATCTTTCGTCGTTTCGACCTTTCACTTGCATGGTCAATACGACGAACAATAGTGGTCATTGTGGTCAATACGACAAATGGCATATGCTGAACCCATTGCGCATCTGTATGTAAATGCAAATTAGAATATCTGAGATTAGAATTTGAGTATTTGAATATCTGTAAGCGTGAACTACTGATAGAGCAGTAAAATTGTGCATTGTGATAGTGAATTGTGATTTCAAAATTCACAATTCACAATTGTTGTAGTGATTGTGAAAACAATATTCACTACAACTACAAATGTAGTGATTGTGAATCACAATAACTACACAATCACTATTTCAATCACTATTTGGGTTTCTACATAAAACGTTTTATTTAGGTGCCTTAAATTTCCGATTAGGGAGCGTTCATTAATTACGTTAGCCCCATAGGGGCTGAGTGTCCATTTATGTTAATCTTAATAAGCGCCAACGTTAGGATGTGTGTCGTCATTTATGACCAGTCACTTTAATGGGATTTCGTTGATAGCAACAGCAAACTGCAAGAAACCGAAGGGTTAATTGGAAGCGAAAAATAATCTGCCAGCACGGCTGCTGGCTGCAGGCTGGCCAAAATTTTTGCTAGTCTAGTGTAGTTCTAGTCATTTATTTTTTAAGCATCCGCTAGTCTAGTCTAGTCACACAGTTTTCACGACCTCAATAGTCTAGTCTAGTCTAGTCAACACAAAAACTTACCCTAGTCAAGTCTAGTCTAGTCAACCAGTTGCCTATCGCTTAACATGGGGAAAATCGCGGCTAGTCTAGTCTACTCATTTTGCTCGAATGCTCGCTAAGTCTCGCAGTCTAGTCTAGTCAAACTGGCCAAAACAGCTGAAAAGTCTAGTCAAGTCGCAAGTCCGCTAGGTTACTAGCGCAGTCCGACTAGACTGGGCCAGCCGTCTTGCTGCCTAGAAAGTCTGATTTTCACTTAAGGGATCGTGAATAAATTCTCCAATGCGTATCTGTAAATCGACCTATAAGTCCAGTGATTTCACTTTGGACTTACGTTATTTTGCAGTTACACAGACGATATATTAGTAAGTATGGCGTATTACGTCCAATAAGAGCAAAGCGAGAAAAACTATACTGCTTGTGATTGTAATAGTATTGTGATTAACTTCACAATTTGAATTGTAGTGATTTTCTCAATTGTGAACCCGGACGACCCGGAGTAGTATTGTGATTGTGAAGTTTTCACAATACTACTTGTCATAATTTTACTGCTCTACTGCTGAACGCTGCTGATGCGGTCAGTTGGTTGCTAACGTCCGTGCTAACATGGCAGGGTACGCAATTAAATATTTGTGCCAAATAAACCCACACAGTAATAAGACAGCTAAAGTGTCAACTCAGATGCTGGACAAGGATGGATACTGTTGCCGAAGACGCAAATTTGTTAGTGATACTGTGAACTGACAATGTGACCACCGTGAACAGAACAAGCCTAAAAATGCCCTCGCCCAGATAGATGTTGGAAAATGGCCACGTCTTGAAAGCAAAAAGTACAGACCTATTACTCAAAACTTAAAAAATGCTGCTTCCAAGTATGAAGTATAGAAATGGTCCATTCACAAAGTTTATTAAACGTGTTGCTCATAATATACCCTAAATCCTAACTACTTCTTGTGTAAATATGTAATTTTTTTTTATTTCGTCGTATTGACCGTTTCTGTTCGTCATATTGTCCACCACTGTCCGTCGTTTTGACTGCTTAAATAAAACATTTTATCCTTTTGACTCTTTAGTATTTTTTTTCTCGTCGTTTTGACCTTTTGTCGTATTGACTTTCGTCGTATTGACCCATAACTGATTTTAAAATAGACGGTAGTCTGCAAATAAGCATGAAGAACCATTAAAATCATTTGTAAGAACCAAAAGGATTGTTTATGACATCGACCGGACCTGATCTGGCCAAAAACAACACGAAAAACGGCAATATTTTAAGTTATGCATGAGGAATGAACTTACTACATAGTTAGCGTTCTTTGATGCAAAACGATGGTTTCATCAATTTTTTTCGAAATTTTGAAATCTTATTTTGAAAAACTACGTATCACCTTGCAGTGTTTTCGTCGTACAGAATTTGAATTTATAAAATAATTATCTCTACTTGCCCCAGAGTGGACTAATCTAACTTTCTTTGGAAACTATTCATTAATATGAACAGCTAATGAAACCGCTGAACCCAAACTACGAAAGACGTTTGCTCTAAAACGGATAAACCGAAACGGTATACACAATTCTTAAAACAATAAAATCATGACGTTTGTAATAATGATTCACACACAAATGAAAAGTTTCTAAGCAACATCATACTTGACAAAAATTAACAACTACATATATATTTTCTCGCGGAAATACCCTGAATTCATCATGTTTTCTTATTGAACCCTTAATTTTAGTGCTGAATAGTGTGAAGCCGTACGCGAGTACAACTCCCAGTACCGATTCGGTTTTTGAATGTTGTGCTTGGCATTGTTTTGGATCCCCCGCAATGTTTTACTGCTAACATTATTAAGTATTAAATTAAATATCAATATTTGTGTTATGTCCTAGCCTAAAATGATAAAATACGCAGTAACCTGTTTCAATCAATCTTCGCAAATTGATGAGCGAATGAAAACTTAAGGATGCGATGTGAGGCCTTCCCCAACGGTCAGCCCCTTCCTCCACATCTTCTTCATACTTGATCCAACGACCTGTTTCCTTCCATTCTCGTTCTTCCCCAGTCCCATGTAGTATATCCAATTCCACGAACATCTGTGTTCATTTCAAAGTGTACAAAACTGTTAAGTTTGTCCGTCCTGAATTGTTACGAGAGTTAACCAATAATTGCTTTCATTAAATAACATAATTTTTCTGAGATATATGCTCAAGTAGTTTTAATAAACACACTGTTACTTTTATTACGTCTAAAATTAACACTACGCACATATGACTAACGAAGTTATTTAGATACTACTTCTATAATCCCTTTATTTTACGTTATACACCTTCCCGGAGTCCAGATTTTGATGAATATTTTGAACTTTTGAATTCGATAATAATTCAAGACTTTCCTTTTTGATCACAGTAAGCTCCAGCGTCTGCTCCATAACTCCCTAAAGCACTGCGAAATCTGTCCTTTGTCCTACCAAATAATAGTCAAAAAATACCTACGTCTGCTTGTAGCTAGTCAATCGTAGATTAAGCCTGAAACTTGGTTGTACTGGATAAAGCTTCCTTTTAGTTGGACTTGCGAAACACTGTGAGTGGAGACTGCACGCAAACTACAATTGGATTACTTACTTAAAAGAGTCTTCTATGTTAGGGATACATTTTATAATCTTTGACCCCGTAGTCACCCCAGATGCAGACGAAACAATCCTTTGAGCATTTCATTATTCAGACAATAATGCTTGCATTGCGAGCCAGAGAGTGAGGAGTGTCTCGTTAAACTCAGGTATAATCAATCATATATGATAAAGTCACATGGAAAAACCATGTACATAGATTCATATGGTCATTAGGAGAGTCAGTTAGAAAAAACTAGTGTCAAGTAAATTACACCAATTCGGGTGTGTTAACTAGGACTTTGGGGTTGTGCATAATATGCGTACACGCATTGTTAAGGGGGAGAAAGGCTTCCCGACTGACTCATTAGGACATGTGAATACTTTTAGTGCTGGTTCTACATGGCTACACAAGTTTTAAGCTTATAACTACAAATTTTAAAAAACATTTAACGTTTTTTCATAGTTACGAGTAGCTTGAAATAGATGTAAATATTCCTATCGAATAATTACATTGAGCTAGTGAATTGCGGCTACAAAACTAATTTTAACTAAAAAATGTAGGTAACTGCGGATTGTACTGTTTGGTCTTACTGCCCATTGTTTGCCAACTAACTTCTTATGGGACCTTTCTTACTGCTGGTTGTACTGCTGCCCATATTAAAAACAAGATATGAACACACGCATTTATAATATAATCTGATCGATGACAATTTAAAGGCTACGTTAATATCTTACAGTAATAAAATTATAGAAACACAAACAATGGATTAGTACTAATAATTTTATGAGACAGCGACAATGACGATATAACTTACTGAACGCATTAAATTAACATTAAATATAAATGTATAAGCAAGAAGCATACGAGCAGGCAGTGCAATTAGCAAGTAATTAGTGGCAGTCATGGTCAGCAGAAACTCGACTCGATTACCATGTCTACAGAGCTCTAGGCTCTAATCATACTCTAAATATGTCTGAGCACACCAGACATACCTTCCACCACGCCCACTTTTACTGTAACTTTAATTATCCTTACAACTTACTTAACACCTAAAATTATATGGATTTGAATTAAATGCCTTGTATGCCGTGTTTACTGGGTAATCTACAGAAGATACTAACTTCCTGGCCTCCGTGCCAATCCCTCACACTCCTACTCCAAAAATATTGTTTCACATTTTGGGTTAAAAGTTTTTACGATAGGTTTTTTTGTTCGGAAACGGAAACTGTATGTATCTAAATACCTAAGTAATTACCTCTATCAGTCATGCACGTTTCAAAAGTACAAAACCAAGCCAAACAATATATAGAATTGAGCCACTCAACCTTAAATTAGCCAAATCTTAACTTTGTTCTGCTAGATTTAGACACATTCTCAACCCAGTAATTAAGTCATACGTAAGTAGAAGTACTAGATCCAAGAAACACTTGCCATGTGTAAACGAGTACGAAATCAAAAGTAGTCCATATCCAACATTGTTGGGAATGATGTTTGTTATGTCTGATAAGAACGAAAATCGTTAGTAACTCGTAGCTTAAATAGCCTGCATGACAGTGAAATTGTTTAAACTATGTAGTACCTACAAGCGATACGGAAAGAGAAAATTTCCCCGAAAAAGTTTATGTATAATAGTAGTAGTAGTAGCATATCGTCAGTGTCAATGCAAAGTGGCCTAAGTCCAGTTCTTACTTAACTGCAAACTGGCCGGTGTCCACTCATATCTTAACTTACATAATTTTGGTACACGGGTTTTTGGGAACATTTTTTTCTTAACTTGAAATCTGGGAACATTTTTTCCGGAAACATTTTTTCATCGTACGAGCCTTTTGAGAATATTATGAGGGACTTGAATCTATATAACCTATTTACCGGCGATCACACTTTTATTTGATTTCCTGGGCTGAAACAGTTACCGGAGGTCTAACAGTTTCTTGGGGTACAAGATAAATTTTGAATTACTTATATGGTAGGTGCAAGTAATTGTGACAATTAATAATATAATATCGAAAGTACTAAAATAATCCCAAAGTGTTGCGTTATTTCTAACTGACACGGTAGGTAGCTATTTACAATGACTTTTTGCTCAAAACACAAAAATATCAAGAAAATAGTTGGAGAGTAATTATACTGACAGGTATAGAATAAATAAGGATTCACTTCGTCTGCGAATTCATTTTTCTTGCCTATACAGACCAATGGTAAACTTAAAAATATTACTTCGCAGTATTTCTTATCCGGACTAAATACATAGTTTGTTCCAAACTAGATGAGGCTTGTTAAAAAACCATCCATTTACCGTAATGCTAAAATGTCTCTTTACTGAAGAGCTTTTTATGAGCTTGGAGTTTGAAAAATTGCTCATTTAACGTACGACAACAACGTTAATCGTGCTTATTTTGCTTATTAGTGGTTAAATTCAGTTTGTACTATACCTTGCCAGTCAAGATTCACAAAGTCGAAATTTATCACATTTAAGTGTCATTCAATAATTGTCGTGTATGCTGAACTCACGCACTGAAACGTAGGTACGTGAATTCAGTTTGCAGACTAATGAGAAATTATTTTTTGATAAACGTGCAGAATTGTTTAGCGTATTCAGAAGTGTTTTTGACTCTCAAAAATGTTCATCCTCTTGGGTTTCCAAGATTTTCTATTCAAAACTTGTCGATTATCACATTTACGTGAGCCTACCCTAGTAACCAAACGAAATACGGTACCTCGATTTATCACCTTTAGTTTATTAAGCTAATAAGTCGTTAGCTTATAGTTTTAGACTTGTCCGTTCCGAATTAAAAAATAAAAACTTTCAATTGACACCCGAATTCAATCAAATTGTGTGTTGTACAACAATAAGTAAATCGTTATTCAATCGTTAAAAGAAACAAGTGGGGCTTCGCCCCAATTGTTTTCACTTTTGGAAAATTAAAAAACCAAATTGTGACCGGTAACTCAAAACCAACCGAGACGTGCGATATACCAATTTAAAGGTAATTGCATGTAAAATACACGTGTCCTGGATGGTAAGATCGAAACCTGACTTTAGACCAACATTTATGCATGAAAATGTGATTTTTTCAAGTTTTTTCAACGTTTTTCAAAAACTTTCAAAATCTGTTAAACATATTCAAAAGCCAACACTGG
The DNA here is from genome assembly GCA_034695205.1 of Dicyrtoma fusca. NCBI lineage: Eukaryota > Metazoa > Arthropoda > Collembola > Symphypleona > Dicyrtomidae > Dicyrtoma > Dicyrtoma fusca. The sequence continues at coordinate 20,333 of JAQFZC010001114.1, forward strand.
TTCTGTAATCTCCTAGTCATTTTCGTTAAAATGGTGTATAATACGATGACATTACGCTAAAAATTAAAGTTCTCACCAAATTATACCAGGTACACTTTAGTAATAAATGTGACCCCTTTGTCTCCTCACAAGGATCAAAGTTCAAACCTTTTTCGATTTATGTAAATGCCATTTTTCAAATATTATATAGTTTTTTACGCTAATCATTTTTTTACTAAAATGTCGGTATAATAACAGGGTAAAAACAATTTTTCTTAATTTTTGACCAATGCGACCGTGTAATACGCTATTTTGACGGCAATCACGAGAGGATTCCAGATCTGATGGTGTTCAAATTTTGAAAGTTTTTGAAAAACGTTGAAAAAACATGAAGATACTACTTTTCGTGCATTAATGAGGGTCTAAAGTTAAGTATCAATCTAAAAGTCCATGATATGCGTATTGCGCTTGCGATTACCTTCAAATTTCGTACATCACATGACGCAGTTGGACGTGAGTAACCGGTTTAAATTTTAATTTGAAATTTTTCGGTTTTTGAAAAACCTGCAAAAGTGACAGAAAGTGGGGCGAAGCTCTACTTTTGTCATCATGGTATACACCATTTTAACCGAAATGACGAGGAGATTACAGATCCAGTGTTTTTTTATGAATACGTTGTACTTTGAAAGGTTTTGAAAAAAGTTGAAAAAAATGAAAAAAAAAATAAAAAAAATCACATTTTCATGCCTAAATGTTTGTCTAAAGTCAGATTTCAATCTTACAGTCCAAATCATTTTTAAAACGCAATTACCTACCTTTAAATTGGTATATCACACATCTAGGTTGGATTTGAGTGACCGGTCTCAATTTGGTTTTGAAAATTTTCGGTTTTTGAAAAAAGCAAGAATAAGGCACAATTTCATGCGTAAGTAATATTTAAAGTTACATATCGATGTTACAACACATTGCGTTTGTGTTTTACATTCGATTACATTTAAATTGGAATATTGCAAGTCTCGGTTGGATGTGAGTGACCGGTCTCAATTTGGTTTTGACAATTTTCGGTTTTTGAAAAATCGTCGAAGCCATTAAATCGTGTTGATATAATGGATTATACTGATCTGTGCCACATGGGGTTTGTAAACTTTTATTATATTTATATTACTGTAAAACTTGTCTATATAATACCTATAACAGTAGTATACCTACATATAATAGTAGTTCATGTCACCCTAATACAGTATTAACGGGATAGAAACTGCACACGCTGGGGGTGACCCTGACCCTGTTGGGCAGACCGTATTCTCGTATTCTTTACGGAACTTTCTTTTTTCATTTCTAAACAGCTTCCAACTTCGAAAAAACAACTTTTAAAAATCTTGTACGTCTAACTCTTAACTGATAGCTAATGGAAAACGGCATTTACTTCATTTCAGGTTTTTTTAAAAAACAAAAAGACATTTTACGGATTGCAACTTTGGTTATAACATGACATACATTGCTAGTGGGTGTGTTGCATTATTTTTGCACAACGCTGTAAAACGTTACAGTACTTTGTTTTTTAAAGTGTTCCAAAACACCGTGTACAAAACGCTATGTCAAAAACGTTGCGGTAATTGTATTACAATTTTGTTATAGCACTGCACTGCACTGGTTGTAACTCATGTAACTTCTTGACTCAAGTCTAACTATATTTTGTTAAGTAGCGTCTTCATGCTAGCAGTATTACCATAAATATCTGCATTGAATATACTTTAAAATTTTAGTTGATGACTGATAAAAATACCATCTACTAACTCATTAGGGAATGCTTTAATTGTTTAAGAAATGATAAACTGTTGGAATTGGTGATTATGCCAATTGCGTACATTACCCCACGTGATTGGTGGTCAAATCTCACGGCTCGCATCTCCGAATTTCCAGGGGATAAATCCGGATCTTTGATATAAAACTTATGGCTTTGAAACCTTTTAGTATCAACCGGCTGAGGGCCTACAATGTAAACATCAAAGGAAGAGTGACAATCTTGTTTTGTCAATTTGACTGTAATGAGTTAAATTTGAATTTAAAAGATATTTGGCTAACTTGATACTTGGTCTTTGTCCAAATCGGCGTTGATCATGTTGAGATTATGTAGTTATATACACACAGGCTTCTGGATTTCGCAGTAACAAAATGGAATGCTACGTACGCACAGGTTTTAACTTCTCTTTGTTTCACGTTGTAGTTATTGACTGGCGTCTGTCACGGAGGACAGATTTATGTCTTGTTCACTATTTTGTTTCAACAACGTTTAGGTTCCATTTTTACAGAAATCGGACTCAGTTTTTATATTTTATAGAATGAATATACTATTTGTACTATTGTACTACCAACACACGTTTACCTGTAGCTGTATCAGAAAATGGGTACTGCCACGCTCGCTACATTTGCACGGTCACAGTAGACGAATAATAAACCAAATGAAGTTTTGGTAGACCAAATCAACAACAATCCTGACAATAAAATACAGTTAACACTTCGCATGTCCTTCGCTTACACTTCTATTATTGCGCAGAACTGCTCGCCAAAAAGAAGTGTAAGCTAATTAACCAAATTAATTTTTGCATAATAATTACAACGGAGTGTAAAGGTGGTGCAAAGTAATTCAGTACATGTGGGAGAAACATTTAAATAGCTTTGCTCGACAGACACAACCGCAATCTGTCCCAGGCCCCTGAGAAAAGAGGTGACATTGAGGCCTAACCAATTAGGTGATTGAAAGTGAATAGTAATTAAGTCGTTAAGTAATAATGGAGACGCAAATCGCTGAGTTTGGCACTATAGTATTAAGCCCTCCAGCATCCTTAAAGTATCCTACCTGGATGTAAGTATGCATGTATTCAATTTCTTGGCATTAGAAAAGAGTGACTTGTATAGGAGATGAATCAGGCGTATATGTATACATATATTATGATAATTTTTCCAGCGTACAATAAGTCTTTAAATCTCAATTCTTAATTACATTACATGGCTCAATGCTATCGAAGAGTTTGAATAAATACATGTAACAATGTACAACTTAGTGGATAGCAGGTTGGATTTGGCATGATTTTATTAATATTCGTAAACAAATAACGCTCAGGGAAAACAATAATAATTAGGAAGTTAATATTCATAAGTAAGGAAGGGAATTTATTAGGTGTGATTAAAACTTTCCATAGCTATCTGCTCACAGCAAGTCAGTAATTCTTTCTGTATAACGAATCTTGTTTATGCGATCCCACTTACCCAATTCATACAATGATAATCAGAGTAATAAAACAAAAATTGTATTGACTGTTGAAGAACTGAAAATTGCCCTCCCCCTTCCGTTTGTATACGCAATGTATGGATGATGCCCAAGTAAGTACTCACATGCATCAGGTAATATTTCCTATTACAAGGAACGAAGATGCTTTTTGTTCAACGGCAATTATTTATTTGATACAACAGCCTTTAAAATAACAACATGTACAGGTACGCATTGTGTTTAATAGTTTTTTTTATAATACTATAATATGTAGTCTCAAACTCTTCAATCTTGATGAAATAACATTTTCGTAGAGAGAAAGTCCCTATCATTCCAGCCAGGGAAATGAGTTTACATTCATATTTGCGATTAAATTTATTTGTATATTCAATATACGCATTCTATGAGCTATACGATTCCGATTTCGATTTTTTTTTCAATACTTTGTTCGAGGCATGAAAGCTATACACCTAGTTACTTACATAACTTAATACATATTTAACATACCAAGGTACTTGATAATTTTTCTCTTAAGTTAGATAATAGTAATTTTATATGTTCTTATAAAATCCGTATACAATAATTACATTTTCACAGCATGCATAATAAGTACAGTTTCATCACCGAATCAGTAACGTCTTTTATAAAATCCTAAAACCTAAAAATGCTAGAAATAAAAATGACAACCAATTTAGCTGTCATAGAAACACTACTAAATGTACAACACACCCACAAACACGATTTAATTACTTAAACGAATTTGAATGTACTCGCTTATGTATTATAGATATTCAAAATTACATGAACATGCAGAAAAAATAAGGCTAATTATTTGGTAATGTATACGGTTTCATTTTACAATAGGAAAATAACCCTACAAACTATGAGAATATTTATCTGTCTGTCTGTCATGTTTTCAGCGAGGAGCGAGTATTGTTCACCTAAGTAAAGTTACTAAAGTACATGAGCTCCCTTTAATACCAAAGGTCCTTATTTTTAAAAATCACGAAGATTGATACATTGTAACGTTGCAAACATAACAATTATTAATATTTTGCCTAAAACATGTTAAACATTTCAAAGCTATTAAATGCATCGCTAAAACAAGGATGCTTATACAGATACTTTCTGGTTCCTTAACATAAGACCACGAGAGTAAAACTTCCAAACTCCATAGTACCTATACAGTTTTGAAGTATTTTACCTTAACTTTCGAAGAATTTAGCAAATACCAAGTATATGCAAGTCAATATTATGTACTAGGTACTTAAGTGGACCAATGTTTACTAGTGTGCACCTGCACACTTACACATGTATTATTTGTATAAGTGTATGCAAAACAAAAAATATCGAATTTGTCGATAACTACTAGAATTATTGTAAATTTGGTCCTCTCTCGTTTAAGGTTTTGTTTTTTGAATTTTATAAGAATGTATGACATCCATGTAGCTCTGATTGCCACAATATTTAACAAGAGGACACATACTAAAAACGATTATCAAATTCTTCACTTCGATATAAAGTAATTGCTATTTTGTTCATAATAGTCCCAACACACTATATCCTTCCCTGCTTCCGCGATTCAAAAAGTAATTTTATTATTATAAAAAACGTCATGTAGTTTTAAAATGCGTTTACTTGCTTTCACATTCTACTAGGGGAAGCTATATACTCCATTGAGAGATTGAGACAGCAATTTCGCCGTCTTGTAATAAATATGTGCTTACTGCTTAACTGCTTACTCTCATCTTATTATTTTAAATTTAAATACTTTACTACATTACCGTGATACCTTGTTATAACCACACCGCAAAAGGGGAATGTGCTTTTTGGTTGCTATAACAACTTAACCATAAGCCATAACGCCGTTAAAATTAGTATACAAATATTCGTTTTCGTTTTACATCTGAAAGTTAGCACAGACTAATCGGAATTAGGTCACGGATGTGATGTTGAGTAGACTTTGTATGTTCGTATTTGGACTTGAAGATGGGGTCTTAGAGTCTTAGCACGACAAATATGCTATATGTATATGTGGTTATAAAAAACGCAAATATTTTGAAAATTGACTTAGCAGCAGTGTGTTGTTATAGCAAGGTTGTGGCTGTAAAAATGTTGCTATGTATTACATTGTAAAACATAGGAGGTTTGCCGGGACTATAAAAAGCATGATGCTATAACAAGGCTGTGCTAAACTGTGCTTTTAAGGTGAGTGGTTAAAACTAGGTTCCACTATAACATGCACAGTAGGGGAACTAACGGTTAAAAAAAGAATTACACAGATTATAAAAAACAAATGATAACTTCTTGGATACATACTTAAGTAGTAATGAGTAATTCATCAAGTTGACAGTTAATTTGCCACAACAGTTTTTGTAAGCTAATCACAGTAATGGTTTTCCCTAGCAAGCACTGAAGAAAAACAGTCTACTTAAGGAAATAAAAAGGAAAAATTGTCCTGCAAACCTTAAATGAGTAACTGCTACACATCATTTCAAAAATTGAGGTAGGTACTTTTCAAACTTTCTGGTTGTCATAATTTGTAATTTAAAATCTAATTACTGGAATAATATTCTAAGTTTTCTCACAAAATTTTACTTTACATGTTTCAGGTATCCTTAGACCAGCGTGCTACTTCTCCTGGAACTATTTGAAAAGAATTAGTATTGCAATCGTTATATTCCCCAACTTAGCAATAACATCATGTGAAAACATTGTCCATTTATTTCACATGCTGTATTGCGCAGGGAATTTAAGCAGTGATTATTATTTTCGGAGCGTGGATAACCTGTCGAAGCTTATTCTTAAATGTTGCTTTCCGTTTGCTATATAACTAGTAAGATTCTTACTGTTTTTTGGCAAGGAAGATCCATTATTTTCAATAAAGGGCTTTGACAATGGATCAACTTGTGGCTTTTCTTCTGGGACAGGGCTGAAACGATTTTTAGAATCTACTGATTGACTACCTGCAGGGATTGGCTCGACAACTATAGTTGGATCTTTCTTTTGTTCTCCAGAAGAATCAAGCTAAATGCGTAGGATAATTGTAAATAGACCATTTAATCTTGCTTTGTATTTAATATTTATTACAAATACTAAACTAAGTTTGAAATTAAAGAAATGTTCTTACCGCAGAAAGCTCATCAGGACTAAACATTAAGCGCAGAACATGAAATCTAAACGGAATCAAGATTACTAAAATAAAAGGAAATAATAAGGCAGCGCTCGTGTATTTAACTCCCCACAGAATCGCAAGCCAGAATATTTGAATTACTGTAAAAAGGTGCATTTTTAGGGTTCGCACCTATGAAAATGAAGAGAGGAACACTTTAACTCTCAACTGAACAAATTTAGAAAAACTGACATAAAAATGCAATGATACGGAATGAAATATTATTGAAAACTTACTCGGCGAACATAAGGTACTTGAGGATGATTTGAAACTTGCTTAAAAAACAAAGATATTCGTTCAAAAAACTGTACTCCACTCAAAGAGGATACACCCATGTACAGAAACACCCCAAAGAGAACAGCCAACGGAATTACCACTAGCACCTTAGCAGTAAGTATAGCAAACAAAGTAAAGATTGAGACTGCGAGAGCTGAGATTCTTTGTTCTGCAAACAATTAATTTTTTTAGTTGATTGGAGCTACTTCATCAGTGTTTTAAATCACGTCTCTGTACAAACTTGAATCTAAAACTGAACAAATACCCTTAACTCCCATTATCTTCGGTTTTTCTCCCGGTGGATTGTTGGTAGACCAAACAACCAAAGCATTCACGTGAGCAACAGCTCTGACCAGAGCAACTGATATCCATGCCAGTCCAAACATGCACGCAAATGTGTTTATTAAACATATCAAGAAAATATCCAGGTGAAAACCCGTACCTTTGCGTAATTTGTTATCGCTTTTGGAAACAATAAGCCTGGAAGTTAAACCATTCCAAAAATTTACGGTTACGCTACAATTATGCCGGTGAAATGATATGACAAGCATAACATCGAAAACTAGTAATACAATAGCAAATTGAAAATTCTTACTCTCCAATTGAAACTTCCATGAATAAAAGAATAAACAAGAGCATAGCAGGAAGGATGGCCAACGCTGGACCCCAAGATTTTACACCAGCGGGATTGACGAACCAGGGGCGTGCTAGGGTGGGCTGAACTCCATCGGGAACATCCAACTTTTTCGTTTCAGTTTCCCTTACAAGATAATCTACAAGAACTAGTGAGCCAATTGCAATTGGAACTGCGAAATTTCCAAGAATTGTTCGAACCTAAACACATCACGGAAACGCAAAACTAAATATTGGAACTCCCAAAATATTTTTGATTGTAAATTACAATTTGTAATACAACTTTTGACTTGACTGTAGGCAGCGACAGCGATAATACATTTTACATAAGATCAAAACCAAATTACATTTGAAGTAAGGTACGTGCTATTTCGGAATGCCCGGAAGAACCATGCTACACCAAATGTCCCAAACATAAGAAAAGTGGACAATAAGGCAGTGTTCGGTTGAGGATGTACTGACGGTGTTCCATGGTCGACGTAAAATGATTGCCTAAATAAATAATCGTAAAATAGTTATGAAGGTTTAAAAACAAAACACAGTAAAATCGGTAATAGTACACCGGGTGTGCTAAAGTTGTAAAGTTAGTATAACAGGGTGGGGGGTTAAAGGGGCGGGTGTACTTTTATAAATAACTAGCCATTCCGTAAGTCATCGACTTAACAAACACTTCACTGGCTGCCTTCAGTTCGAAGAAATACTCACTCACTCAGTCCAAACAGGCTGAAATTTCATTACATAGGTCAATTTCATCCAACTTTTAGTTAAATTTTAGACGTAGATTCCGAATCTACTGTACTAAGAAAGCAGCAAACAATGAAGGCTCTTTTTAAATCAAAAATATTACGCGGGTGTACTATTACCGAATTTACTGTACAGAAAATGAGCTGGTACTTAAATGCAAAAAATATCAACAAATCCATTCGAAGCAGTTTCTTCTAACTTACTTAGTTATGTTATCAGCTACGCAACTCCCATAGGTCTTGATTAAAGGATGACTATCGTATATCTATAAACATAAAATAATATAGGTAATGAATTAGCAAGTTACCTACCTAAATAAACTACGTCATCAAGGGTCGTAAGGCTACAATAAAAGTATATAATACTTACGGCTATAAGGTTAAGAATACTCTCCATTATAAACAGTAAGCTAACGAGTGCTGAGAAAATTTCTTGCGTAAAACGTGTGAAGAAGCGCACTAGCACACTCGCTTCAAACCCAACAAAGACGAAGCCAATCATAGACAACCAAAACCCAATCCACGTTCTCATGGACAAGAAGTCAATTTGATTCGACTTGCAAAACTTTTTGAAAAGACACAAAACTATTATATTAAAAATTCCCAGTACGTACTTACGAACATTTTCGATATGTGAAATATTAACGCAAATATGGTAGACGTACCAAGAACAAACTTTCGTCAAACAGAAGCAATGGTCCACTAGTCCCTACAATCAACAAGGGCTGTCCCGAAAAAATGGAAAATAAAATACCACCTACTGCTGATGACATTAAAGTTTCTGATATTCCAATATACTGCTCTGTCTTAGCACCTGCAGGAACAATTGGGTTACGCATCAGAAATCCCTTTTACATACACAAATTATATTTCAAAGTACCGGAACTTACCCATGAGCCCCCCAAAAGCGATAGACCCACAAATTTGGGCAAAAGCAATAAAAGCAACTGCTGCAACGCATTGAAAATTTAGTCCATCCTTTAAATCTGAGCAGTACAATTGATATCTACGTCGTACGTCTTCAACGAGACCACCGAAACAGCGTCTAGTTCGTCTCAAAGGATTCGATTGTGTTGCTTTAGTACCTACAAACGTCCATCAAATTAAGAACAATTACTGCAATGAAAGCACAGTATAAAAAATAAACGATATACCTATTTGCACTTAAGAAAAATTATAATGTAATAATGCACCCTGAAGTTTGTTGCTTCCATCAAAATCATCTCCTCCATCACCGCCTCCACTTCCAGGACTTCCAAATCCACCCGCACCCTTGGCACTCACTGACATTCGCTGCTTCCTTAATTTAAAAGCTTCGTTCTTCTCCTTCAGATCATCAAACGGAAACAATTCCTTCTCATACTCTCCAGGGGGTAACACGACACTCTCGTCCAAATACTCGTGAATTCCTTTCAGCAAGTCTTTCCGATCATCAGCTTTGTAAGCAATGTCATGAAATTCCTGGAATTTTATAAATCTGAGCAAATCCTTTCTCGTCATTCCAAATGGGACACGTATGCTTGTCATATTATTTTGCTTACCATACCCTGTTCGACATGAGGGTTGCGATGGATCGGCCCACCTCTTTGTAATCCAAATCAAACGATGTTGGTCCAAGCAGGATAAAAATAAATCTCACCGGGATGGGGACCTAATAATATTAGTAACTGTGGTTAGCAATATAACTATATGCAACTTCTCAGTTTGAATATAAATTCATGTTCTAATTAAGTGACACCGTAAACCTTCAAAAAGGGCTTCTACCTCAGTAATATTGGGCATGTAAACACTTTCCGCTAAACGAACAAATGCCATGGCAGGGACTTCTAAATTTTCATCCACTCCTACGAGGACCACCGAAGCTTCGGCCCCGACAGGTATGCGACGTAAAATACTTTCTTTATTAGACATCCATCTCATGTCTTCTTCTGATAGATGGGCTAGTGAAAGTTTGCTCAGATCAATCTAGAAAATAAATTTATTTACATTCATCTTAGAAGAACATGAAGAAAAATATTTAAACTGAGAAACTATAGCAGAAAAAATACTGCGGTATGTTGACGTTGTTGCAAAGTGTTATCTGGAAGAAGATACGTGCCGGAAGCACTTCCATTCCGTCTGCCATTCGACACAGCTTGCTCCATTCCTCTGGAGCCACTAACAGTAGCGCTGTTTCTCCGCTGTACAGCCAACGTCGGTTCCGTGTTGTTAGAAATCACGCTTAAGTTTTTCCCTTTACTCTTGTCATCAAAGCTATTCTACAAAAAGCAAAACCATGCCAAATCGATTTATCATTTACTGAATTCATTACTTGACTTGACTGCAATAAAAAATTGACAAATAAAAAAAGTTAAATACATAAACTGCACTTACGTGAAGACTAGTTAGACTTCCAGCATTTCTCCGTAAATTAAACTTCCATGTTTTATCACCTTCATTTACGTGCTTGTGTTTAAGAAGTAAAGATCTCATGACGGACCCTTTATTTTCAGGCTGTACGAGTTCATTTAATACCATCTGGTCCACAACGCGGTAGGCAACACCAGGCAAGTCCCTTTCCTCAAGATCAAGTAAAACCACGCCTGTGATCGTAAAATGGAGCAATTTTAGAATTAGCTGTAATTTCAACATTCCAGCAAATAGCAACATTAAATAGCTAATGAATGTTTAATTAAATCCGAAACTATGCTTCCTTGCAGAACTCTTTGGATCACCTGCTTCAATTAATCTTCGTAAATTGATAAGGGAATGAAAACTTAAGGATGCGACGTGAGGCCTTCCCCAACGGTCAGCCCCTTCTTCCACATCTTCTTCATACTTGATCCAACGAGCGGTTTCTTTCCATTCTCGTTCGTCTCCAATCCCACTCAGAATATCCAGTTCGACGTATATCTGCGATACATAAACATTATTAAATTCGGTTCTGTTTAAAACGTTTTGTGACTAAAGGTTGGATCCATGCTTCTTAAAAATGTGAATAAATAAAATCTTGTATGTTTTAGCTTTTAAAATGGCTAGCATTTTAATTTTTTTAAATGCAAGCTTGCTGCCTCAAGCATAGAATTTCGAAATGCGGATAAAACAATTGTCTAGAAAGTAAACTAATGAATGTAAATCAATAGTCAAAATTCAAACCACATTATTTTAAAACACCTTCCCAAAATTTTCCTGGTCGACATTTTGCTTTGAAAGCTTTGCAAAGATTCAGCACCAAAATTCAAAGTTACCACAATTCCACATTTAATTAACAAACCGTAAAATTCCAAAATACTATGTACGAGTGCTTTATTTTACCTCGTGTGGCTGGTGATTGTATTTAGCAATTCGCATTCCCAAGTTCGTTGTGATTAATTCAGGTTCTCTGATATAAAATTTATGCCGTCGAAACCCTTTCGTATCACCAAATCGATGGCCTGTATAATAAAAACGTATAAAATAAATTATGTGTGCTGAGTTCTACGAACAAAGTTTACTTTTAAAATGTATATCGATAAACATTGTAATATGTAATATATATTTATATATAAGTTCACTAACTCGTCAAATCGTCTTTGTCCAAATCAGCCATGTCGGAAGTGTCTGGATCAGGATCCCGTAGCAGAAGTGGGATATCGGACGAGTCTTCTATCATTTCTGAGCCCAGTCTCAGACGCCATTGAGGATCTTCATATCTTGGAGATCTGAGATATCTGTTCAAGAAAATATTTGTGAAACTAGAAATTTGATACTACTGAAGAAATTGTACAATATTATCTTAATGAACTTAATGCACATAACCGTACCGCATTATTAAAGATAAAAGTAACCCAGTTCATCCCACCATAATAATTACGCGAGTCTATATATGTACATACCGTATTTCGTCGTTTAGTTTCCCCGGAAATTATTTTAAAAATAGTTGGGGTGCATTTTTTTCTCATCTTTTACAAGTTCTACTTCTCGGAAACAACTGAGCACCGGAAACTAAACGACGAAATGCGGTACGTTGGTTTGTACTTAGAAATACATACACAATATATCTTTATCCTTAATTACAGGGTTCAATCCTGTCGACTAGCCCTGCATTCATGAATAAATAAAAGATAGGATAACAAGCTCAAAATAAGTAATATCAGCTAACCAAAAACAAATCCAACTATTTAAAATACATTAAAAGTGAAAACTAAGGCTTTAAGATTGCTCAAAAATTTAATTAGGACAGACGTCTGCCATCATATATTCATCATCACGCCATTTACAGACATACATTGATTAATCAAAGTATTAGAATCATACAATTATACTATACTGACATACTGCAAGTAAAGCCTTCTCTAATAAATGTATGTAATCTTACCACTATTAATAAGAATACAAAGCCTTACTTGTGCTTCTTTTTTTCACTGATTTCTTCTTCCGTTCCACTATGAAATGGGGAGCCACCTGTGGAATTTACAATTTGAATATTTTTGAAAGTAGCTTACGTACGATACTAATAATTCAGACAGACATTTCAGCACATACGATCCTTTTACGATTACGATCTCTCAACCCAAGGCCGGAATTATGGCAGTAATAAATGAAAAAAATAAATACATGCTAAACATTCAAAATTGTGTTGTCCAGGGACGTGCATTTCTTACCAACTTCAAACTGAACTTTTTTAGAATAGGGCTCCATCATATCATCAAATATTCCGGAGGTGAAGGAATGGTCCTGAGGTGACACGCCAGAATAAGGGTACGAAGATACAACGCTTGATTATAATACAAATTCAGTGTATTTTAAAATTTCTGCGCTAAAAAGATTGTGGCTGTGATTCAAAACCAATAAGTAGGTAGTTACATTTTATAGGATGCAATGAAACAACTGCAAAATGCCCTCCACTCCGTTGAATAGATCATCAGCCAAAATAAAATGAACATAACAGTAAAAAGGAATTAAAAAAAAATACAAAATATAAGCATACGCATTCAATAGTGAGTTGCGATCAAGTTCTTCATCGAAATTATCCAAATCTCCAGTAATCGGCGTTGGAGGAGGAGGTGGTTTATGAGAATGAGAGTGGGAAACGACTGCGGATGCATGAGCATGGACTTTTCCTCGAACTGCACTGGGAATAGTTTTAGGCTCGGAGCGCTCCAAATCCACTGGTGGTCTGGTCGCAGAGGATTTTTTTCTCATTGATCGGATAGGCTTCAACGGTTGATGCGGGTGAGGGAAGCTTTCCCTTCGATGAGCTAAGAATGTTTACGTCAAAGCATGGTATTTCAAATGGCAAAATAAATAAAATAAAATAGCTCCTGAAAAACTAATTGTAGGTAATAAAATTACAATTTATTGTACGATTCCAAATGCAATGACAGCGGACACATAGGTGTAGGTACTAATGTAAAGGAGCAAACCACACAAACACATAATTACATGCCTCAAAGACTACAGCCGTGCTGCCAAAATAAAGATACGACTTTTTCAGTATACAGTCGCTGATCTTTTCAAAACATGTCATTCATTCCCTTTTAATAATGACTGAAATCGTCGTTGGTATTTACGGAACAGTTGCAGGCGCCATAATGTGCCACGCACACTTCTGGAAAGCTTTCTATAAAACTGGAGAAAAGAAGACAGTTCCTTTCGCGATTCTGTCCCCTTAAACCTTGATTATACTGGGAAACTTATTGTTAGGTATAAGTGACTTCGTATGTACCTAGATTACTTAGCAACTGTTAGACCTTGATTTCACGTACAGGTTTATCCATGGTTAACTTTAACTACAGTTAGTTTATCTATGATTAGCGTGTGA
>JAQFZC010001115.1:0-34174 GCA_034695205.1 Dicyrtoma fusca
TTTTTCATCGTCCAGCATTTTTGGGAACATTTTTTCCGGGAACATTTTTTCCGGGAACATTTATTCCTACAATCACAAAATAGATATAGGAAGGTATGTAGATGTGTATCGAGGAGGATAAAAGCAAGAGCAACCTTTGTAAAGTGTCAAGTTCTCTCAGGGGTAAATATTATTTATTACACGTTCGGTCTTTGATACTTAATGACAATGAATAATCATCATCATCATCATCATGGAACCTGAATCGCAAACCGACGAAACACTACTCGTTCAAAATAGAAAATAAATGGAATGACTGACAATGACAACTGATGCATTATACCTTTTAAATGCTAAAAGTAACTACAGCTATGTATACATCTCCATCCCATGGAACACTTGAACAGTAACACGGAGCACTGAGATAAATATTAATTTTTACAAGTCCACTAAATAAGTCGTAATGACAACTCAAATATGCGCATTAACTTCGTCTCCCGTGAGTGTTGCTTTCATTATTATCGTCAATACCGCTACTACCGCGGGATACTAAAGCGTCATTAGTCATTAGTATTAGAAATATCTATAGGTATATCTGGTGTTCGGTTTAAAAAAAAGGCCTGACATTAGAGTTGAGAAATATCTCTGGAAATGTGAAGAGCTCATTCTGGAAATAATAAAAAGAGCCACACACTGGACTCTGAACGAGCTTGTCAACATAATCACACATTAAATTATTGTTTTCAACTCTTTCGACAATTTTAACTCGTAAGCTTTTTTAGTACCCTTTTCAACTTCAATCCATCCTCGCAACCTCAACGTGATGCAGTGGTACAGGGGATATTCAACTGTTCTAAACCGTAAACAATTTTATTAACGTCCCTGAGATTATAATAAAAAATACAATAGTAGAAGATTTAAAAGACGAAAATACCTACTACATACAACTCATTCCGACTCTGATGGGGGAATAATAGACTCGAGTGCTTCATTTACTTGCTGAATTTAATACACTCGTCCACTCGTCTAATAATAGCTCTACTGATTCAAATTCGAGCTCGTGTTCAAAACAACAATGTAAAACTTATCATCTTAAACTTAACATCTTTCACGAGCATCCGCGCTCAGTATCAATTACGCATCAACTACAACTGACGGGATCAAAACCAATGTGTGTGTGTGTGTGTGTGTGTGTGTGTGTGTGTGTGTGTGTGTGTGTGTGGGATTTATGTTCTATTTACAAATTAGACATGTACTCATGACAGGTAATCCATTATGTATGCAGAGCGGGGGGAATGAGTGACGTCTTATTTATCGTTGTTTCAAAATTGTCATAATTATAGGAAAAAGGCAAAACACTATAATTAATATTTTTTCTTCAGTCTTTTATCATCTAACATCCTAAATTTTATGAAATATACAAATTATAGTTTACTGTCTCTACATGAAATCTAATGGGTATCCCTGCTGGTCCTAAAAAACGGACAAACTGGTAAAATATTATTCGGTGGGAGTGGAAAGAAAAACGAAATGTAGCAATACAAGGTTGGTAGTGTGACCTGGACTAGTAAATACATAATATGTTATAGTAAAATATTAATAAAGACAAATAATGTTCTTTTGTTCAGTCAGGTAATCTTTATTATGACGCTCGGTATATATTTAACATACACAAAATCTAGGTGAAACAGTGATCCATATTCTACTTCTTGATTTTGA
This sequence comes from Dicyrtoma fusca, assembly GCA_034695205.1. Lineage (NCBI taxonomy): Eukaryota > Metazoa > Arthropoda > Collembola > Symphypleona > Dicyrtomidae > Dicyrtoma > Dicyrtoma fusca. The sequence goes on from JAQFZC010001115.1 coordinate 1,699, forward strand.
TTTTACACTTTGTTGCTCGTTGTTGTTGTTGACTTGACGGTTTGAAAAATTCACCGTAATTTACAAGTAAGTAATAATGATTATGCAATTTTGCAACTTGCTTTGGTTTAATACTGGAGTTGTTTAAGATCTATAAATGCGAATTTTTGTTTTATTATTTATTCTTAACATACGTAGAGGTATTTTTTTTTGTATAAGTAAAGACGGATTGTGCAACTCCCAAAGTACAGCAGCAGAGAAATTTCAACGACGAGGTGGAAACGTGAGTATACATAATAATGCATACAAAAATATAATTAATTCAGCCTAACAGCAGCTGACTCGTTTTGTAATAATAAATTTTGTATATTATTGTTAGGTATTTATTACATATATACTAGAACAGTGTATATGTAAAGTAGTGTATATATATTATCACCCAATATGCATACAATTTCAAGATTGAAGTACACCTTGACATATAATTTGTATAAATAGATCACAGTTAGCCTACTAAAAGGTAACATTAATACCAAAATGAACTATGTATTACGTCACCTATAGTTATTCAGTACAGTTTCCAGCTGTAAGTACATGTTTATAATAATAATTACAGATTATATGTGCAGTATCTATTGTGCATCATTTCTATTTAACTTCTATCTACTATCTATAGTACTTTTGTAGTTCGTAGTAGACTAATAACAATTAATACACTTAACAATAATAACAATTAAACTAGCTTGTGATTGTTCAGCATTCAAAACATGAAAACCATCGTATTTTAAGTCACTTTGTGTACTCTCACCACTTCGTACGCTCTATACGGACTTGCCAAATTAACCAAGGCTTTAAACTTTAACCTGCCTATTTCACATTCTCTATTGCGCTAATAATATTAAGCTAAGTTAATTCGTGAACCAAACAAGACACACATTGATTTAAGACAAGCAAATAAATAAGATAAATAATACATACATACATACGTACAACTTAGGATACAGAACACGGCGTGCTTAATTATTATTTACATACTTACGCATATAGCTGTTGGATTTAGAAAGTTCGCGTTCAAAAAAAACTTTACTTTTCATTGATTTATTGTTTACATGAAATCTACAATCGGGATCCGAAAGTCCTAGTTTGTATTTTGGTATATCTTAATGTTTAGCCACAAACAAACAAAATATTACGATTCACGAGTCCCGACTGTAAATTTTATTGTTACTCCACGCCTTCCTTCCTTACATCCACAAATTTATTTAAAGCTAAAATTTATAATTGGATCAACAAGTTATAATATAAATTAAATGTGTAATATATACATACATGTATTTGTGTGAACAACGAGTTATACAACTACAGCTACATAAATGTTATTATGCGAGAGGTACAACCTCTCAGGAACTATGAATGAGAAATGTAAGTTGAACGTTTTTTATCGTTTTATCAAAAGTTCAACGTGCATATAACATACTCGTGTACTAAATAAGACACTTGATATTAAATAGTACATATTATATCGATGTTATTCTAAACTAATAGGTAGACGTCCTTATAGTGTAAGGATATTTATAAATGCAAATAAACCCAGTTCTTATATTTTTCGAAAACAATGAAAGTGTCTCCGTCGCTAACATTCTCATGGAAATGGAAGGCGAGATTTGAAATTACAATCTCAACAAATCTCTCATAGACCCATAGGTATCCTTAGTTTCCAAATTCCAAAAGTACATACATAAATTAATTGGTGCTACCATGGCTACTAAACCAATAACTTATAAAATTTCACCGTAGTAAGTACTTACAAAGAAAGTTTTTAAATAATATATATATATATACAGGCATGTTGAGTTGCCGTGGGTGGTACTCCAAAATCATCAAACAGAAATTCATAATTTCCGTACGACACGTACGTAATAATGTCACCATAAAGATAATACACGGAAATAGAAATGCTTTTATGTATTTATTGAATAAGTTCAACAAAACTAATTGGGCAGTTGATATTTCTATGTTTCGCTTCCAATTTGACATAAAAGATTATCTATCAAAAGACGTGTAAGTACCTACATTTATACAAGTATATAACTTTTTATGTCTTTTGAGGGATTATACTTTACATCTAATTACTCAAAAAAAATACCAAAATCTCTCAACAGTTTAGCATGGATTCTAAACCCCCTGGAAGGACTAAAATAAGTCATTAGCTTAATCAGTACTCAATTTAACCAACGCACCAGAGCAATCTACCACCTGTTTTCACAATTAAAAGCTCAACAATTAAAGCTCTCCCACCTGTACAACTGACTGATCATTGTGAACAAACTGTTTTACGACCCAACAAGCTTAATGTGTATAGGAACTACTACTTTTAACAAATTTAATTAATCATATATTATCATGAGTGATACTTGAGTCCTCCATAATAAGATAGTGTGTAGGCAATCTTCAATTTTTAATAAGCTTAAAATAATTTCGCTGACAAACCATATCTGAATATTTCGACAGTTGATCGTCCAGTACAGAATAAAAATCACCTGCTCATTAAATAACTCACTTTAGCGTATAATTATAGAACACTTAATTTCGCTGCATAGGAAAAGTTTTGGTTTCCAAAACTAACAAAATAGTTGAATGAACGATGAAACGACTCTTATTTCAGAGATACGTACTACAAACCCTAAATGACATTTTAAACAACAGATTGCCGACGCAAAAAACAAAAACAGATGATAGTGCTATTAAACTGAGTTGGAAAATACCAGGTTTTACAATTTGTAGTATCATACTGAATTAGGCACCGAATCAATCACAATATAATTAATAGTTAACTGCGGTATCTACTCATCTACTACATAATCAATTAAACTTTACCATACAATTAATCCCGCTTTGTTAAGTAATTATTGATTAAAATTTCTTATATTATATTTCATTTCATTTCATCGCAATAATAATGATTGTAAACTTGGACTTTTTGCAAAGCATACAATAGTCTTACTATAAAATTAACGTTTTTGGGATAAGTTTATCACTTCTCGACTGCACCAATAATTTAAAATTACCAGTGTTATATCAAAAGTTTTCTTAGGTTATTACAGCAAACTTGATTTAAAGTGAAGAATCCTCCCGAATCTTGAAAGGCAGGCACAGTAGTTGTGTATGAATAATACAGATTTTCCTAATCTTTGGTATAATTTCTTGTGATGTGCGGAGATATTCTAATTCTAACTAATAGTGTAGTTAATATAATTTCTATGGTAATCCCACACTACTTTGAACAACAACGTCCCTTTGCAGTTTTACACCTATTTCAAATTTTAAGGTACGTCCTCAGGATTGTACTGAAGAATAGTCGTAATTTTGTAGTACAACTTATCCTATTACTAATTACAATGTGTAACTATGTAGCATAGTAGGTCAGCAAGTAGGGTCAAACGTTTTGACCGAAAACTTAATAGTAACTGAAAAGTCCCTTGCACATACTCTCCCTCACTTGAATATTTACACACGCATATTTTGTACAAACATTTTATGAAGTTTCACATCGTCTTATACAGAACGAGAATGCATAGGGGCATTCCGCAAGGCGAAAGTATTCAATATTGAACCACGTAGCATAAGTACAAGAAAAAAATACATCTAAATATGCACAAAAGGATCATCTTATCTAAACTTTACAAAGCAAATTGAACACTAATTTAGGAATTAACCTGATAAAAATATACTAGCGTTCACTGCAGTGCACAAAAAATGGTTTCACTTTGAAATGAATTTTATAAGACAGGTAATATAAATTAGTCGCCCACATCAGCATCCCGATCTCCAATAGCGTATAGTAAATGAAATGCTAAAGCCAGCAAAGCCGTTCCGATGAGATCTCCAAGTGCTGTTAAGTATGGAATAGCAGAGTTATCCGGATCAATTTTCTTAGACCACAGATGTTGTATCAGCACTTCGGCAATGTAAAGTAGTAGTACTACCTGAAAAGTAAAGATAAAACATACCGTTTGTACATGTAATTCTTCGATACTTTAGTTTAAATATTCGCAATTGTATTTTACTAGTTAATAGTAATTAATACAAATGGAAACAATGTAAAAAAAACAACATTTTAGTTTAGAATACAGATTCGTTAGAATCATAAAATGAAACAAATTTGGCGTCTTAAACCGCAGAAAGGTAGTGGAAGTTAGCACACTCTACCAAAAACTACTTATAATCCATCATTTATGCGAAAAATAGAAGTCCATTTATAATAGTTACAAACTAATCATTATGACGGGCTTTGAGGCTGTGACCTTGTCATATGAATAAGGTCCACATTGAGCCCAACATTGTACATTCCCTTTCCTTTGAATATACCCATCTGGAACCCAACATTATGATGCGTTCATAATAACCATCCCAATTATGGGTTTTTAACTATTATAAATCGAGTCGCTCTTTTACGGTGTGTTTCAGATAGGTTCCTTTGGTAGAGTGTGGGTGCTAAGTAGCAAATGGTACCATGCAAAAGGTCAGTGGGTCCAAATGGAATTCATGGTTTTAATGCTAAAAGATAGCCATTTACGCAATGATTAAGAGAATGGTCAGGGGGTCGGTGGGTCCCAAATAGAGAGATTTTTGCATGGCACCATTTATAGACGGCCCCTTGTGAGAGTGAATATATATAGGTATGCTACATGCTTGGATATAAAATCCACTAAATACGTACATACACAGTTAACACGAGACGGAATGAGGGCTACTATGTACTAGGATACATAGGTACATACCGTATAATCTGTCACTTGTATCTCAGTTCGCATAAGAACCAGTTCTTACTGACATTGACTGGAACTGAACTAAAACTGACTGGAACTGAAACTAAAACTGACTGGAGCTGAAACTAAAACTGACTGGAGCTGAAACTAAAACGGACTGGAGCTGAAACTAAAACTGACTGGAACTGATAAAAAATTTCACAAGAGCTGACTGGAACTGAAATCTTATCAGCAGTTCAACACCGCGGGGTAAAATAGGTCATCAGGGGCAAACATAATTTTTAAACTAGGACGAAATTAAGTACCTGTGTCATCAGGACCACACAAACTATTACTATACGCATTTTAAATTATCTTACTCGAAAAATTGACTCATTTTACCGCTCAAGCCCATTTTACCCCGGAAGAAAATTTTGCCGTCTTGGAATTTGCATCATGTTCCATTATGAAGAACTCATTGAACTACTGACTGGAACTCATTGTAAACAACCCTCGAGGAACTGAGAAATGACTGGAACTGACGAATTGGTGGGTAAGAACAGACTGTTCTGAGTGATCCTCGGGGAAGCTTTAGGAATTGAACTCAAAAATCGGCGAACTAGACAACACTTGTTATGCATAAAAGAAAAAGGTATGTTATAACGCTCCCACGACTGAACGGTTATATATGTACATGCGTCTCCTAGTGACTACAATGGAGCGCACACAAACCTAAGGTAAGTGTAAATGTAGTGCTTTCAGAAAAATAATATAAACGTTGCCGTCATTGAAAACGAACACAAACTCAACAAATGAAATGAGCAACAGAAATCTTATTTATATTATTAATACTGGAAGGACACTGAACAGAATTATGTACCTACCTATATATACACATATTATGACATAATGGCACAAAAGATAAAAATGAAAGCAGTAGAAAGGATTAATTTCGTTAAAATTTAGGCTGTAGACAACATTTAGGATTTTTCTTGAATTTGTCCATTAGTCAACTGCTAATTTGTTTAGTTGATTTTCAAAACAATGAAAGCATACAACTTTGTACTAATGTAATTCATTAAAAGCTAAGTAGCTAAAAGCGATTAATAGGTTGTCATTAAATTTACTTCAGTCTAAACGGTTAAATATCATTAGAATTAAACGTAAGTTTGCAGTTACTATTTATGAATGAGCCGTAAGTAGAGGTCACAGACTTAATACTGTTATACTCACTCTATCTTACACACTTAACGGCTCCCATTTAAATGATAACTTAATCCTTACGTTTAATTCTAATGATATGAAGCCATGTCTGCGTGGACACAAAAGTTATTCAGGATAAATCAAGCCGCAATTCATACACCCATTATAAAAACATGTCGCCCACTCTTTACTCGTTTCGGCCTCTTATTATGCAAAGTCAAAAAATATCCAATAAAAGCTAACTAAAAACCCTGAATAGCAATGTCATACGGAAATATACAATTGCACGTTCTCTAACTCATACTAAAGTTTGTATAATCATAATCACAACCAAAGATAAAGATCCTAGCATAGGGGTTATGTACGTACACGGTATTAACCTTAATCAAGAGAGACCATACATAACTGTGCCTGCCTACAACTTGTAAATGCATGACTACCACAAAAAAAGCTTCTAAACGTTTAAAATCTTGTCAGTCATTGCACAGTCATTGCACTGTAAAAGACAAAAGTATCATACGTCGTAAAATAAAAGAGTAAAAGTAGTTACAAAACTGCCTTAAGTCTCTTCTGGTAGGAGAAATAATGTATAATCTTTTAACACTTACTGTAATGCATTACATCGTACTTCATTATCTGTCGAAATTATTCACATTCATAGATACTCAGATTGTTCTTTGTTCAATATATGTTAAAAAAAACTGTAGAATAGTGCAAATCTATAAGCTGTTACCCTCTGCCTGTTCTACATAAGTGAATATCTTACACGGTTATTCAGAGAACAGATAAATCTCTAGTAAGCTGGGGCTTAAGAGGAATTACAACACGTATTAAACATATTTAAGCAGATCATTACGTGGAATAAGACTTAGTAGGTAGTTACAGATTGGTTACTGGTAGTTATATAATATGTTCAAAGTGTTTACTTGAATCATAGCTGCTAGTAGATAGAATATTAGAAACACCAGCGTGATCGATGTATGGCCCGCTTTGACATAATTTATTGTATAGCAGAATATAAGATGTCCAGGAACAACCATCAGAAGTAATGCCCTTGCAGTTTTTGCATGCCCTCCTGCATACAAAAGAAAAAACGAAATTACTTTGCACTTAAACATGTGATTATAAAATATTATGGTTTGCTAAAAAACTGTGAAACTATAACTTTACCATCCGAAAAGAACACTGTCATTGGGTTTGAGCACACTTTTTTAACGCTACTAGGCAAAGTTCCTAACGGTGATTCGAAATGAAACGACGTCGAAATCCTACTAGCTTGAACGGCTACTAAGTTTCCTCCCACGCCGTTAATGACGGGCTGAAACACAGCTAATCCTTGAAAATTCTTGACTGTGAAATCAAGGATCAGTCCCCCCAGACTATAGAAAAGCCCAGTATTACATTAGCCAAAATTCATACGTGCAAGCCAATTTATAACTTTCAATTTTTAGCAGCGGTAGCTCCTGCATACCGCGCAATTTTGCTGTGAAAAATGAAGTGTAATAACAGTGTTATTCCATTTCATAATGATAAAAGTACGATTATTATTCGTGTTACATACCTGCTAATAATCATTGCACTTAATACAGGTGTCCATCCAGAAGTTAACACTTCGCGTGTTTGTTTATGTTTCGAAGTCAAATAAATCCATAAAGGTGTGGACGCCAGGTAGATACCAAGAATCATCGGAGCTAACCAGTGATGATGCTCTACAACCCGTGACGAACAAAATTGATTGGGTCAACAATCCATAGCCGCATTATCACAAATATTTACTTTTAATCCTGAAATCACCAGCTCGACACATCTTGCCACATCAAGAATAAATTACGAAATCACTAATCGAATTTACACTACAGTATAACACCTGCTGCAACAGTACATACCCTTTTCTTATATGAATATAACAATCAAAACAATTGGAACAAAAACCCTGACAGCTGAGTATACAAACAGTGTGTGTAACATTAAAAGCTTTATTAGCGGTATCTGGTTGCAGACCGTAGCCGCCATAGGGCTACAAAAACAATTTTACAACTCTTCTGGTAGGAACTCAGAAATGTGCGGTCTATACCACTTACTACTGCAACGTTTTTGAAAAATCTGGACGTAACATAAGTACCTACCTAGTACGAAATTTCGTCGAAAATCTGCAAGCGCAGTTAAAAATTATTTGTATACTTCAATGTAAATCAGTACTATTGTGACTACCATATTAAGATATTCTAACGATAAGATTCTGCCTGTACCTACTAAACTATTAGCGTTTCCGTCGTTTTCTCCATGGCACTGACATTGGCACGTGACTACATACAAAATGCATAGTCACGATACTAGATCCGAACAATGAATTTTAAAGTAAAAGCAAATATATAAATTTCTTACCTATAACACTAAAAATAGAATTTGAAATGCAGGCAAGAAGCGATAATGTCGTCAGATCGCCCAGGCTAGCAGCAATCGGAGTGGCAACATTGTCCGGGTTAACTTTAAAATGTCTTGACATCACGATTACAAGAACCATGACAACACCTGGAATTTAAACCAGCGGGGTCATTACAAAATTTCATTTAAGTTATAGCGTTCGCAGGATATTCAAAGCTCAAGTAGGTTGCTGAAGCTTGTCATACTCTGCATAATGTATAGTAAAAAAATGTTTCTTTATTTGGAAAGTATTAACCAGTCAATCCACTGGTATCGAATGTAGGCTCAATCGCATATGCCTACGGGATTTATCGGACACATAAAACATAACTTACTGAAATACCTAAATACAGTTTGCAAATATTGGTCTGAATGAAATACCTAGGGCGAAACTTGCTACTGAAGCAGTCAAAACGCTACTTGTGCACAGAACTAGCGCGTGATTCCAATCAAATTTTCCTTGAGGTCCCCAGCCTAATATCACAGCGGCAATGGATGCTAAGAATCCCACTACAATTGCTTGGCACTAATACAACAGAAATTATTCTTTGATTATGCATGCGCTTGTGCTTGATCAGCTTATAAAACAGACTTGTATCCTCAAAATCAGTACAATAGTACTTATCATACCTGCACCAGGCTTAAATTTCCTAGAGTCATTTCCCACTGAGTTCGCGGATTGTCCATGTTGCCTAAATTAGCTTGCGTTGAAAGTCTTGAGGCCAGTGTCATCTCTAGATTTCCTGTTATAAATAATCAAATCACTGGAATTTAATACTTCCATAAACATGGCTAAATTACATAGGATAAAATATTTCAAAGGTATGACAATTTTAATACAAATTTATTTACTAACCTTTAAGACCAAGTAAAGCCGGCACAAGAATATAAATCTCAGGTATGATGCGAAAAACCTCCCAATGTTGCACGATATCTAGAACTAGACCAGCACCAACCATGCCGATGCCAGCTATTAGAAATGGTATAAACACAGACAAGAAAATTGTTAAAAAAGTCTCTTCGTCTTGAATTTTAATTTCCAACGAAGAGTCTTCAGTTATGGGACTTTCGTCGAGTAGATGAGATTTTTCTCCATTAATAAGTGTCATTTCAAAATATTTTTCAGGTGTCCGACTTGGAGACCCATCAGTGGTTTCACTATCACTTTGCTGTTGAAGAGCCATGTACGCCACCGACTCATTTCTTAAGTCACAATCCATTTTATCTTCTATAGTGTGGGACGCCCTATGATTCTCTAAGCTTTGATTTGGTTTCTTCGGATGACTGAGAGACAAAGCTTCTCCTTCCCCAACGTGCCTCACCACCACCCGGCGTCTAACACTTACAGCTGAACTGACTTCTGAACTACTAAGATCTTCACTGCTCATATTACGAGCAGCAGGACTCAGTATACTATTTTCTGATTATTATTTAACTTCAGTACTGGAGTTGGGCTCTCCAAGGTTTTCTTATTTAATGCACAGAAGGGACGATTAATACCTCCTGCAATTTCACATCGTGTACCTATAAATCCAGACATTCATTTCAATTAATTAACATTTGCAATGACAGAGAATGAAAGTGATGGATATAACAGAAACGGATTGCGAAAAAGAACACAACGTCTACGGAATGTAGTAAATGCATTTTCTTTCAGCTTGACATTAGGTAGTTGCAGTTACCGTTCTCATGTTAAAATGTTGGGCTGACTGCATTCCGTGGGCCATAAATAAGTTTCGTGAAAGATGACGGATTTTCAAAACTCTATCTGAATCAAATTTTTTATCGATTTTCCTATCACATTATTATGAAATACAAATCATGCTCGAAAGAAGTTATTATTACGTAAAGTTATTTCACGGGGAAATTGGAACAATATCTACAAATCTTCCTGCATCCTCATTGATTAAAATGATAAATAATTAAATGGTTTTTAAATAACGTTTAAAACTCCCAGCTAAACTGTAAACTTGAATGCTGAATTTAACAGACAAGTAATAGCGAATATTTTCTAAAAGCTCACCAAAATTGTTGCAATTAGCAAAAATGATTACCAAACTCCCAAAACTCATCAAAAGTAACATTGCGGAGCAGAAACAGCGCTGTTTCTGATACTTAACTGAGTGCAACTTCACACATCCAAACACTGTTTTCTTTTTAAAATGTGCATCACGGGTTTTCGTGTACATATATGACCTTGAAATCATGCAAAATCCGTTTTAACGCATTTTCGACAATAGTTAAGCCACGTTTATGTTGAAAATAAACACTCTGAGCTACCTGTATTTAAAAAAATTACTGCTGCAGTTATTTTTTTTAAAGATAAAGTTGTTCCTACAAAAACCAGAACGTCAAGACAATATTTTTTTACTATAAAAACTGCGGCAGTAAGAAGTGCGTGTTCAGTACTAGCTATATTACTCAAAATGAAATTACCTAATAGGAAATAAGGGGAAAGAGAGAACGGCGAAATGGGTGAAGCCAAAGCCTAAAACAGCGCAGTGTGCTTGACAAGAATGTAGTATATTCTACAGTTAATACACAAATTTAATTTAGATTACTTTAATGCCCAGACAATTTGTGGCCGATTATCGGACTAGAACCCACACATTTTTAGACTGAAGACGCTTAGTACTTGTTTTGCAGCCCACGTTTTGGAGATACGACATAAATTTTTACGAAATTACTACCTCCTCTTAAACAATTTTTATCAAAAGGCACCTAAAAATATTCGAAAAAAAACATGTTAAACCCCTCTTTATTTACTTTCAAGTGTCCGGAAAAAAATCACGGGTTTCAAAAACGTCAGTACTGGTATGACAAACACCTACCTTGACAAACAAATGCATAAATGGTCACTCTCTAGGATTACAAAAACTAAGGTGAACGGAAAGAGAATCAGAGAACCTTCAAAAATCCTATGATTTTAAGAAGGCTTAATCAGGTTGCCGATCTTTTCCCCTTGATAAATAATTTAAGTAAATCACGTACCCTTTTTTGCCGTACACCTATATTCCTTATCAAGCAACGTGACGAATTAGCTTCAACGTAAGTTTACTACCTAAAACGTAACTAGTACGGAATTCCCCTAATGGGTAGCAAACTTTGTGTCTACGAAAACGTCAACCAGCACTACCCTTCAACTTTAGTAAAACCAACTATAGTGTTTTAGAAGTGTACTATTTCTCTCCTCTTTCCTTTCACCTTGTAGTATTTATAATTTTAACTAGTAAGATTCCGACAGTACACTTTACTTCTCCTTAATCCTTACGACATAAATACGGTGAACGATGACATGATACAACAATATTGCTATATTCCGCAACATTCCAGTGACTGTACTAAAACTTGATTGTTCATTCAATAAACAAAAGCTCTTGATTCCCTGAATGGACAATACCGAATATTCTATTAATTAGACATGACACACAGACAAAATTTAAAACACAATGAAAGCCCCATTCTACTCCATGACATGCATGCCTAAAAATAAAGTATGAGTTGCAACATTGTACTAAAAATTTAGGTAACTTACATTACAACAAAATATTTACCTCGGCTCTGTCACACTGTCACATCCAGAATCCAGACTTAAATGCAATGTTCAACACGTCACTCACCAACCACCGACCAACCAGGCCCACCACCAATGACCACTATTTATTCTTCTCAGAATTTGGAATCCCGTTAAATTGCAAATTACCTAACTTAATTCTTTCTGTCTGGTTCTGGTTCTACTTGTTGATGATGATGATACCAAACGAACAACGAACTATATTATAATTATACTACATATCATCATCAACACGAGTAAGTACATTAATATTGCACAGCACAAGAACGTCCTCCAGCCAGTCAGCCTCACAGTCCTATCCTACTTCATAATTCCTTACTCTTACTCTTAATATCACTTGTCAAAAAAAAACACACAATTTGTAAGTAAAGCAGATGGTCAATGGCTATAGTTTGGTTGGTGACAGAGAGAGATTCAAGGCCGTACTATAAATAAACCTGTACAAGTTAACAATAAAATAATGTAAATTAGAAACAGTTAATTATGTACAGACACCGACTAACACTAACTAACTGCCTAACTAAACTTGACAATAGATATATATATAGGAAAGCTGGTCAGCTGGTTGGTGTTGGACTTGAGCCGTGGTGGTGCAGTTCAGTTTCAGTTTCTGTAAATGTAAATGTGCAATTGCAAGGGAGCTCTTTCTTGCTATAGTGGTTGCTGTGCTCAACTGTGCTGTTGCTCATTCATACGAAAAACATTGAATCGTCGAGTGGAGTGGAAGGCCAGCAGCCAAGATTTCCCTGCCGATTGCCAGTGCCAGTGCACTGCCAATGGCCAATGCCAAGCCAAAGCATATTGCCTAGTATTCGATTTGTATTGTGGCGCCGTGGCGGCGCCACTAGGGTTCAGTCAGGAGCAAAAAATCAGGGGATTTTGAGAAAGTAGGGTTTTTAACCAAAATTTTGTAGTCTCTCTAAAAGACGATCATACAAAAATAATTGTGAGCGAATTAGGGTACAAAATTAGATACAATGGTGGAAATCGGACAAATAGGGTATTTTTGGGGTAATTTAGGGGTAAACTGACCCAAAACAAGATAGTTTTCATTTTCAGTTTCTGAGTTCGATTTACGTAGTGACGCAATGGCGACGTCAATAGGGTTCACGCGCAAAAAATAGTGGATTTTTAAAAAAGTAGGGTTTGTAACCCACCACCACATCTTGTAGGGTTAAAAACTTTGCCTCTAGAAAAAAAGGGTCATAAAGGTAAAATACATTAAAATTAGGGGAAGTAGGGCCATACTTCAGAAAACATTAGGGGTCAAGTAGCCAAAAAAGTGTAATTCACAAGTAGGATGGATATTTGAGGCTAAGAAATCGCACTACACTACGATAGGGTAAAATTTCACGATTCAGGTCATAGGTCATACATGTGCATGTACAATCTATCAAATCTCATTTAAATAAAGGATACATTACATTTTTCAGTAGGAATGAAAAACTCCATTTGGAACGCATTTAAGCCACTGTGATGTCTACTATTAAACGCGTTAATAATGCGTCATTTTTGCGTCACTAACTGCTTCTAATTAATAATAATTTTAAGTTGCTTACAAAACCACTCTGACTACACCACCTTCCCTCTCCTCGGTCCGAAGACTGAGGCGAACGATCATCGCAGACCAGATTCTTCCCGAAGGAGCAACTTGGCCCATCTCACGCTCAGGAAGAGGTGTTTCGTCTCTTCATCGTGGGTTGTCCCTTCGCCAGTGAGGCTAAAGGTTTGGAAATGCATACTAAAGAAATGATCCTTTGAAGTATGATCTCGAAGTGTAAGTGTGCAAAAGCACCGGTCCATACTTACGCCTGGTTGATCCCAACGAACGACTCCTTACAATTACAATGGTTTTCCCTCAAACTTTATTACTCGAATATTTCAATAAAAATCCAGTGAAAGGATTGACATCAACCAGTTCACATTTTTGAAAGAGAAACCATCGTTTTTTTAGTTTTATTTCAGTTTTAACAGAGTATCATCTTCAGCATTTTGCACCGGCTTTCCCTTGTTGCGAATTGCGAACACTTTTGCTGCTGGAGAAAGTTCGACGGAACAGTTCAGAACAGTGACACTGTGCATGGAGAAAGTAGTTGAAGGCATTGGAATGGGATAATTTTGTGGGAAATACGACTTCATGTGTTTCCTTCATTTCATTCCTTGTGATTGGCGGCAAATTAATGAAAGTGGTGAAAAAGTGAATACTAATCGTGAACTTTGAACTTCTTGCTATTGTTTTTTTATCATTATTTAATTGCTGTAAAGGTCAAAGGTGACAGGTGAGTACGTTTTCGTGTAATTTCAAATAAAAGTGTTTCTTTAACTGCTTAAACCATTGACAGCTAAAAACAAATTTCCAAAACCGCGAGCAGATAGCAGAAACAAAACCTTCCTTTTTTTTTCTTGACTGAAAGATCAAGAATAACCCGGACCCGCACACGGGAAACGGGACGGGACGCAACAAGTATCAAAGCAAAGTTTTTTTTTACATTTACATGGTGTTAACCTGTTGACTATAATTGAACGGAATAAAGCCCGATAGTTTAAATAAGAGTACAATAATGATAGCGGTATTTGGTTTCCTGCTAACTGTTGACTATTGAAGGTACTTTTTTCGTGTAATTGTTTATTGGTTTGTTTGTATACTAAAAGCAGGTGTTTTGTTGTTTTCAGGAGGGCAGTTAAAATGGATTTAAAATCACTTAAAGAAAAGAAAGCTATGCTTTCAGAATCGTATGAAGTGGAAAATATACTATCAAAATCTCCGTTTAAGTTTGATACAAACCATTTTAGTCGGCAAACAAACTCTAAATTGGACAAATTGGGAGATGTTTGTAAAGTGCTGAAACCAAGTAATATTGATCTGTCTACTTTGTTTGCTATCAATGATGCCCTTGTCGATATGGAGGTTAGGAAATTCACGAAGGAGTGTCAACTGAAGAACATACAGTCCGATATAGAGAAGTTGAAGGAAGAGAATAATTTAGTTCTTAGTCTACAAAATGAAGTTATCTCTATTAAAAAAGAGGTTCACACGGAAAAGGAAGCCGACAGCGAAAATGAAGCAACAGGAAGCTCCCTTGATAATACGGAACTTGATCAATTGAGGACTTGCCATACAAATATTAATGTAGGTTACTGATTATTTATAGCATATATTATCCAATATACTGTGCATTTTAAAAGCATTTCCGATCTGAACCAAAGGTTACTCATATTTAAATAGTTGTTGACCGACCGTTTTATTTCTTGTCTAATTATTGTAGGAAACCAGCGACGAAGCGGATACTTATCCTCCGTTGTATGACAGATTGTTGGCCGAATCAGAAACTTGGCATAGACTTCAAGCTGAAAATAAGTTGTTGATTCAGCGACTTTCTTCGGTTCCGGTGAAACCTGGATTTGAATTTACTACATCAAATTTGCAGAAGCTGCTGGATGAAAGACAGGAGCAACTAGGAGAATTGAAAAATCAAGTACTGACTGCTTCTGTTATGGAATAATAAATGAACTCCGTGTGGGACTAAACCTTTTAACATTTTTAAGTAATACGCATTGTAATTTGTGCCTTATACTTGTTCGTACAAAATGTTTTTAAGTACATACTCTGAATTTACTTTTTACTTTTTTAAGAGTTCGCACGTGTTGTATGGGAAAACTTCAACAAGCTATAAACTAACTGATTGCTTGCGTTACGTCATACAATACTGACCTATTGACACTTATTGTTATTATAAAATTCTAGCGTGAAGTCAATACTGGAAATAACAGACATCTAATATGATGTTTGAGTAAAAGTAAAGCAGTTTACTGCGTTGACGGTAAAATAAGATAATCAGGTGCGTCCGAGCTAATTTTAAGCAGCAAAGAACAAAGCAGCAATGAGAATCTTGTGTCTTCAGCTTAGATTTTCTAGCCACTCTAGCCTGTTTTAATACCGAATTAATCAATAGTATGTCTTTTAGATTAAAAGTTTTCGAATAAAAGCACTATTACAAATCTGTTAAAGGATTAGTGGATAATAATATGACGCAGTTTAATTTTCTCAAAAATAAGATTCAGTGTAACAGTACGTATTCAGCACTTTTATTTATGAGTGTATTTTCGCTGAATTTAATTCAAGTAAAATAAAATTCATAAAAATATAGAAATTCAAAATCCTGTATGGTTAGCATAATGGTACAGTTGTACATTTATTACCTCATCTTTTCCATGCAATATAGTAATTTTCTACGTCTACGTAGTCTATAGTCATTAACTAATCATAATCATAAAATTTGTAGATAATAATTTATACTTTAATCAACACTTATTTAATATTACAACAAGTACAGATGCATAGCAAAAAAAAGAAATGGGAACGACAACATAATATTAATCATCATTATCATTATCATTATCATCACTTTCATAATAATTATTTAACAAAATAGCAATTCCTTATTTACTAGAATTAGTAGAATTCCTGATTTAATTACAGCATGACTGCTTGCATCATTGTCCGTGATCAACTCAAATTAAGAACCCAGTCCGACTGTGGTAACCACAACCAGAAAATACGCATGTATTACTTTACTTACGTACCTAGTACTAGTCTCCAACATAATCGAAGGCTCAAAAAATCGTCATGAGAAAAATGAAGAAAAATATTTTCCACGTTAAGTACGTCTATAGAAAATTGTATCGCACATAATCAAATAATCATTAATGAGACTTAAAAGGGTAGGATGTATGTATAAGCAAGTGGTATGTTGTAGGTGTCTGTATCGAATACAATAATATACATGTGTGCAGTGGCAATGATATGAAAACAGTTCAAGCTAGCCAACTGTCTGACCTGACGACTATTGTAACTTATATAATATTTATGGTGTTACCATTAAGAATATGTAAACTACAAATAAATCTTATTCTTTTCTTTGTACGAAAACGTTATGATCTATGATACTCATATATGTATGATAAAAATAACACAAAGCTAGAACCTACAACATGTTCCGTGAAATGCATTCCTGGAGTGCTAAATATAAAAGGGCATTCTGAAGTCTAAAGTGAAATACACTGTCAATATCTTACATGTTGCATGATTAATTATAATATTTTTGTAACTCCTTCCTTTCGTTTCAACCTTTAAAGTAATATAATAATTATTATACATACATAGACAAATAATAAATGTGTAAAATACTTACTTACTTCTTGCAAGTATTACTGCTTAGGTATATATGTATATACTATATACTATTATGTCACTAAAAATTATCTATCAACATATGTAATTAATAACTTTTCCTATCCTATCAACAGTAGAATATGACCTGTACCTGTAGAGTTAATTATGTTATTGTTAGTTGTCGTACATGTAAGTACACCTACCATGCTTACCGTTTTTGATGTCCATATCTAATTTTTATAATATGTACTCACGTGTTAAAATTTGTAACAGGTTATTTGACCTACACTGGTCCACTTGATTTGACGTAATAATTTGTTATTCATGTAGTATGTATGTAATTGCCAGAAGGTAGGCTGTAATTAGGTACACCTATTTATATAGATGTACACACATACGTGTAGGCTACCTTACCTGGATTATTACATACTAATATTATTATGTACTACATTTGTTATTATTTACGTGGAATTGATTCTATGCAGACGCTTTATCCTACTGCGATTATTTATTTAAGTTGATAGCTTTTTTGTTTATATGCGGATGATTGACTCTTTATGGTATTGAGAGGACGGCAGAGACCAAGTAACAAAAATACCGGAAGAAATATGATGGATGAGTCGTCACTGGGCAAAGGACTGAGCATTATTTGTATGGGTAATTAAAGTTTCTGAAGGCGACACGAATGTGGATGACGACCGACTGAGTGGAACGCCAGGAGCCTCACCCGTTGACGTTGAAGACACTCCGTTCGGAGGCTTGGCTCCGGATGCCAGTTTACATAACGATTCATAACTCTCTTTGTCTAGGTGACGGGCAAGGTCCTCAAAATGACTGGAAATTATACGTGCTTCATCCACTGTTATCATGTCAGATGAATCACTATAGCTGGGCGGAGGAGTTCGCGTCTGTCGTTTAGGGTCACCAGATAGCAAAGAGTGGACATTTGGGGATGAGACTGGACTATCCTGTTCGTCCAAGAAACGTTCCATAAAATCCCTGCAAATATAGTAGTAGTGTTGACAATCACACGCTCACAATTATATGGTTACATTGATTCATCTTAAATTATTCGCTCTTACGTTGTGCCTGGATGAAGTGTATATTTCTTTTTTTCCAGTCTGGCCTTATTCGCAAAGACATCGTGGCGCTCGGTCTTTTTCCATAAGTAGTAGAACTGGACAAGCTCGCTCACGGACCGAGTTCGAACCTGCTTTATAGGTTTGCAATAATCATAGAAATATAATTACAAAATGAGATACACGATATAATACTGACAAATTATAAGCGTAGGATTATTAAGTTGACTGTTTAAATTACTCGATTTTGTTGGATGGTATGGAAGTCTTTGCCGTACTGTCGAAGGCCTGTTTCAAAGTTACGACATTCCTCTTCAGACCAGAGACTCATAGTGTCTGTAGTTGACACAGAATTAATTTTTTGTCGCCTAATTGCTTCTTCTTTATTGTGTCCACATTGTAATAGTAGGTAGAGAGACTTCACATTATTTAAAATTAAAGACATTCCATTAATCATTGCTCAAACAATTTCATCAAAACAATAACAGAATTCAAATTTCTACCGTAATTGTTTTAGTTTTACCTGCTCGTCGTCACGAACGTGAGATCCTCTTGGAATTAAATCAACTCCTTGAGTGGATGCCGTCTGAATATCTAGAACTGCACCCAGGTAGCTCGTGACATCCTTTTCAAGCATTGTTGAGGGGTCCCATAATAATTTATCTTCATTTTCATATGGCATGGCGTCATCATACTTGCACAGACCGTCTGGAATAGCTGCCTGGTAGTCTGATCCCACCATTATTGTCTACAAATATTAAATTACACAGTAAAATCATTTTAAGTTCAAAATAAGTAATTAAATAATACTAAAAATAAGTTACATAAAGTATCAAGCCCCCGCCAAGTTCACTAAGACCTCAGGTTTCGTTCTGAAGATTTTGGGCGAAACAAGTACGACTGGCTTACTGACTGTGAAGCCACTTTTAATAAATAAAATACTAATTTA
This sequence comes from Dicyrtoma fusca, assembly GCA_034695205.1. Classification (NCBI taxonomy): domain Eukaryota; kingdom Metazoa; phylum Arthropoda; class Collembola; order Symphypleona; family Dicyrtomidae; genus Dicyrtoma; species Dicyrtoma fusca. The sequence continues at coordinate 20,828 of JAQFZC010001115.1, forward strand.
CTGTGGAGCTTTTTACAGACAATTGGAAGGTATGTTACTAAGTCGAGATAAACCGTTTACTTCTGAGTATCTGTAACCTCAACAGTAAATGAATAAATTTTCAACGACAAAAATATGCGCGTTTTATGTTTTAGAACGATGATTGAAAAATCTTCATTTTTAAGATAAAATTATTTTGATCAAGTTATAATGATGCTATAAGTTTAATCCATAAACTAAAGATAGTGAAAAAAGTAAAACTTTCAGATTTGTGATATAAAAGATATAAACAAAGGAAATAATTTACCTAGGTAAGTATATCTAACACTATGAGTCATATCAGGACTAATACGAAAGCAGTTGTAATGATTCGTCCTACTTGCGAGCAACCATTTGAAGGAAGATTTTTGAAAAATACGGAATACCAACTAATGTTAAAATTAGACTAATTCTTGTTACAAAAATGCATATTGAGTTGTTTAGCTTCTGAATATGTTTGAACAACGGGGACCTAAGTACGCTCCAGTTATAATTAACCAGTTGACTAAATTATTAAGGAATCTTATAGCTGCAGAGAGCGCCACAAGTAATAGTAACACTTAGAAATAGATAGTGACAGTCTTGAAATTAAAAGTTGTACAAGCTGATTGTTATCTGCACTTTGCAGAGTCAGCCGCAAGGCGAGAGATTAAATGAAACCCTCGGAGCTGTACAAACTTAGAAAGTGTCAAATTAAGTACCTACTAATCATTACTCATCCTACTAAGATCAACAATCAAATATAATGTAGGTACAAATGTAAATAGCCGCGGTGATTCGGTTGTAGCTGACTAGTGAGATATTAATACACGTACATACTATGTATACACACTTCTTCCTTATATACATACCCCAACAGATTATATACCTAGCTGCAATTGTAGTGTTTAATCAGACAAAGCAATTTCAATTGTTTCCTCTGTCCCTATTCCTCCACCATTGATTTACTATACGAAATCCGTCAATTATTGATTCTGTGCTACCTTAAAAAGCTTATAAAATAAGGGGAAAAAGTGGGCCTTCCGAACTAATTTGATAATATACTTACCCTTAAACTGCATACTATCAATACTATGCACTTAAATGTTATTTGAAAGAGAAAGGAGAGCAACAAAAAATCATGTTAAACGCTCCACTTTGAAATACTATCTCGTAGACCGAAAACAAATTATGCGGATTCTATGTTGGAAGCAAACCAAATAGCAAGTTTAATTAAAACCTACTAATAAAGTTGGGGATTCAAAACTAGAAGTATATTTCCACACCCAAATCAGGCATCTGTATCTTAATACCTACTGACGAGAATAAAAAATTATGTAAACGGATCAATGCGTAAGTCTGTGAGACTGTGTATTTTAAAGAGGATAAATCAGGTAAGAGCCGGTGATTCAAACCATCACTGGCTCTCACCCGATTTATCCCCTTAACACATCCGCATGGACATACCCTTAATATGGGCCAACTAAAAGAATCCATTTGATTGAAGAAACGGATGATAGCGATTTTTAACCGCTCTTAACTGCATCTTTTATTGTTAATATCTTGTAGTGGATAGTTGTTATACCACATAAAAAAGACTTGTTCGCACAAAAGAGACGGTGAACTTTACGCTTTTCCCTACGCCAGTGATGTTAGTTTGATACTTTAATCAATTCTTAGAAAAACTTCTATATATGCAACCGACGTGTGTAATTCTATTACAATTTTCCAGGTTATTTCCCTATCTAGTATCTAGTATGCAGTAGGTACGCAACCGATGTCACTGATCTAAATGTCAACGTGGTACTAAAATTTAAAGTATCGATAGTTTTGAAAGTCGAACTGATAGTCATCTCCAGTTCAAGTCAAACAATTTTGTAGCACCAGTGTACCTACTTAAGGGAAGGCAAATATTTTTATTTTAATTTTTATCTGAAGCCCGGGGACTAATACAAACTAAAACAGTACACCATTGAATTCAGTGGTGAACCACACATTACTGACAATACTCGCGCTTGGTAATAAAATGCAATAGTATGTACATAGGTACACCTACTCAGTATCAGTAGGTATTTCATATTATCAATAAAATTTGTAACAACTATTAGGATTTATTGACAAAACGTCTGCTGTCTGCTCGCATCCTACTTACTCTTTAATCAGATTCCAATGAAACAATTTTTAACGTCTATTTCTCCTGATTTCTATAATATTACTGTCCTTAAAATTATTTTCGTTAAATTTCGATCCCTAACACACTGAATTGCGCGCGTAGTAGAGTAGGAACGGCAAATATTTGCTCACAATTTTTAAATTCCAAAGTTTTAATTGGGAAGAATAAGAACTACAGACATACAAAGTAACTGTTTAAATTAGTCAGTTCAAATAGAATTTTTCTGGCCGTTGCGTATGCGATTACACTTTTCAGGGTCATACTATATTTCTGGTTGCTCCACGGAAAAATTCAGGCCACATGTGTGTCCTTTCATGACACTAACAAACCTATAAAAAGGCATGAGCACTTGGCACTTACATACATACACGTACATACCTACATTCTTACATAAGCACTTGTATCTCTAATACGAGGACAGTGCTCAGGTTGTGGATTCTAGTTCTAATCAATTACATACCGGGAAAAAACTGCGTTACCTTTTTCCAATCTTCCTCCTCCGGACTATAGTCACAATCTTCTTCTTCGTCCTCCTCCTCTTCACTATGTTGTCTTGAACCAGCTATATAGAATAAATGTTTTCCAATATTAAATTCTTTCGATAAAACGCTAAAGTGCTACAAAGCAAATGATAAACAGACGGGTGTCTAGCTTTTTAAAAAAACATATACGCTTTCTAAAGAATTAAAGAGTGTCCAATTAATTGTAAGTATACAGTTCTAATTCTAGTGGAGGTCGGACATATTTGAAATAATTGTCCTTCCTTAGTCTCGGTGAAACAGATCAAACTATCTGAGCACTAAAAGTGAATACACGTACCTACCTACATATACTGCCTACAGTTTCTAAATTAAAAATAAAAAATGTGATGCAAATCCAGACTGATACAAATGTGATTCATTTTAGAACTTTTTTTTGTTTTTGGGAAGCGTTCAAAATATAGAATGACGTTTGTAATTTATGTATGTGTGATTACAGGTAACGTTGGTTGTAAGTTAATTATTTGAATATTTCTACCTGTTCACTGCATTGCAGTCAGTTCATGTAAAAGATATCTATTGGATCGTGTTTTCAAGCTACATAGAACAGAAGATAATGCATACGCTTTTACGGAGGCAGACTAGCTTTATTAACAAAACAAAGTCATCACTGTCCTCCAACGAGGACAGCCAAACTTACATCTTAAATGGCGAGATCCACCACTAATAGTAGGATCATCTTTGTACAACTCATGGAGCATTGAGGGTGGCTCTGCCTCTTTCTCCTCTTCCTCACAATCCATTTCAACGACTTCGGATTCAGAAGGTGGCTCAATAATAGGCTCCGATTCTGGTTCCGTCACTACTTCTGGCACTATCATTTCTTCCTCTTCTTCTTCTTCTTCTTTATTTTCATTATCATTGCTTGGCTCTTCCGGTTCTCCTTCTGCTTCTTGTACGACCCCCAATAAATCTCGTCCAATCTCCTCTTTATCTAACGTCAGGTCCTGATAAGACACGGACAATCAATCAGGGTCATTGTATTAATTACTTGAATGTCTTGGAATATGTAAAACTACCTAAAATTAGAGATTCACATTTTGTCCAGCCTAAGTAAGACAAGGCGAGTCTCTCAAAAGACTCGATCACGTAGCACCATGCACTACTTCAATGCTCTTTCTCGTTCCGCAACCGTAATAACCCTGACTGGGCTTACATTTACAGAGTATTGTGAAACTCTGAAAAGAATATGCTCAGTTCATTTTCATACAATAGACAAATAAAGGAATGTGAGCAAGACGACTATAACTACAGAGGGAAAATCTGTCTACCAACACCGTTTAAACCCTTCTGTTCAAGAAGCATCATGCATAAAATAAACGTAGTCCGTAAGCAAGCACATGCAGGATTAAATTAAAGCACCAAAACAAAAATAGGGTGTCTACAAAACCAAGCCAACATATCAATACTAAACTTTTTCTTGAGTAATAAGTTACGACTGTAAAACGTGGATCAGCTGTGAAACTACAGTAATGTCTGCAAATCAGTGCAAACAGAATTCCAACAAGAATCTGAACGAGAGAAAAAATAAACTTTTTGGAACCAAAAATCTAAACCTCGGCAAATATTACGATACAACAATGACTCTGATTAGGAACGGGAATCGATAATTGCAGGCAAAAAAAAAGGAACTAAAGCCAGCATGCTTTTTAAGTACAACTAAAACTTCCATGTGCTCCGGAAACTACTATACGAAATAAAAGTATCCTTTAATGACGCAGAAAAAAAGTTAACCGAAGGAGGTTGAAAAATATTACGCTCAGATTTTTTTATACATATCAATAATTCCTGCCTAGAGTTTTTGCTTTTGTTGGATACAAAGGATCCATGTACCTGATTTGTGAGGATTTCTTCTGAACTACTTGATTGTGATCCGTCTTCACCCCCATCATCATTGTAACCATACATTGCCAACAAAGCTTCTATTGGCATATCTTTCTCCTACGATTTAAGACAAAGAAAGTAGGGATTAGGCGCAATGATATTACTGCTGATCAATATCTACTTTTAATTTTTTAGATAACAACGGTAAATTAATGACAAAAAGTTTCTACTTTTTCTATCGTAGTAAAGTCTCAACATATTATATACAATTTAATTTTAAGACGTATTCCCAAGAAAACAAAAAAAAACGATCCAGATTATAATAATGTGGTTTGTACTGAATGCAGAAATTCCTTCACAAATGACCCTTTTCCACGAACTCCGGGGATTAATCCGAAATTCAAAATTTAAAGTATACATCAGGCAAGATTACTCTGCTCGAAGCTCACGCAGCGTAGCATAGCTGTAAACACGTATAGCGCTTGTACCCCAATGAATTTTATCCTCAAATGCTCTAATTTAACCGCATAACAATAAGTTAACATGTTACAAACTATGACTACTAGGTAACTGTTACCAAAAAAACAGAGTACATAATCATATAATATCATTTATACAACACAAAATGCAAAGATTCGCAGAAATCATAACACGGATTTTAAACAGCTAATACTCTGAAAGCCAAGATTTATAAAACTGGAGGACAAGTTTGGGTAGTATCACATAGGAACATACAGTACCATTAATGCAAGGAATGTTGTGCCATTTTGTCATACTTGAACCTGAACGCACAAAAATATACCGAAACCAAAACCAAATAAGATATTAAATAATGTTCAACATCAAACCAACAGTAACATTAGCATGTACAGCAAAATTTGCATTTTACCCTTAAAAAATGTTTAAACACCTCCAGTTTATACAAAAAAGCATTAGTAGCAGCCGACACGAATTTTACTCCCAAACACTTCCATATGAGGGTTAAAAGATGCTTACACCCTTCAAACAATCTCTTCTTAATAATAAATATCAAATATAAAACAACGAAAGGAATGTAACAATGTCCAAACTCCAAACACAAAATGTACCGACTTGTGATTTCTAATATTATACCTATCAAGCTATTATATATACATCGTGTACAGTACAACGTACTTATTGTTATTACTATAAGCAGCAATTTCAAATCTACGAACGAGATCCAAATACTCCATTTCCAATAAACGCACACTTGGTCGAGAAGGTGTCATATGATACTGAAGCCGAAAAATTTAATGTACCGAAAAATATATACACTAATATTTAAAACAATGACTTGGCCAAAACCACTACAACGGGTTCGTCGAAATTTAACAAGCCCACACGAGCAATAGTGCAGCATTTTTTTTAAACTATACAAAACAAATGCATTTCAAAATTTTGCTTCTGCAAAGGCATTAAATGTACAACGTAGCGGGTAAGGAAAGATACGAAACTGCCTAAATATAATTCTATCTTTTTAAAAGTTAGTAACGACTGTCTACACTGTAAATACCATTCTTGATTAGCTTTTGAATTGTAGTGCACCTTGTAGAGTACGACTGAAGTGTAAATATCAGTCTACTCTAGATACTGATAAATAAAACTGGATATTATTAAAAAATTGACAACAGATAAATGGATACGTAAAACTGTAATTCTGTCCACGTCTTTCTTACTGTGATCCGGTAATATACATTAAAATAATATTCAAATATCGAAGTAAAGTAAACTACAAACAGTTTTGACTAGAACCCCTTTTCTGATAGTTGTGTTAAATTTTACTTTCCATTTACACAAAAACCCTTACATTAAAATAAGTATAATAATTGAAGGGAAGCAAATGCCCTGGACATTTATTTTTTAATGACAAATACAAAACAGACTCCACGGTTGCATAGAATGTTCTGAAACTGATATATCATATGTCCAGAGAGCATGTAAAATGCAAAACAATGATAATAATTACAAAATGTTATAAAAATCTGCTGTACCAATAATTAACGGGAAAATGTGCTGTTACTAAAATCATAATGATTACGCACAAGAATCATCAAAATTTTGTATATCACATACGGATACTAACAAAACATGCCGCTGAGCCTCAATTTGATCTTTTGACAGTATCAATTATCTTTGTGTAGGTCGGCCACATTGTGTCTGTGCTACGCCAATTATCTACTACTGCCTGAAGGAGGATCTAATTTCCTTGTCAGATACTGTATTAGATAGACACTTATGAAGATGAGTATCGTAGTAACTATTAGGCATATGCGTAGGTACATTCTAAAACCACACCCGATACCAAAACAAAAAACTATCCTAACCATAAAATTGACAATAGACCAAAAGATTAATACTGACAAAAATGATGTATTTATTTACATACTTTTTCCAAGTTGGAAAGTTCGTTTTGTTGATCATCAGCTTCTTCTAATGCTTCTTCTTCATCTAATGTTCTTTCATCATCGAAATCATTCACCATCATTTCAGCAGTAGGTTCAAATTCATCTCCTGGGCTACTGGGCTCCCCCATTCCGGATCCCTTTTTAATTATTGATTGTATCTATTAGTTCTCATTACATAGAATGTAATTAAACTTCAAACAAACAAAGAAATGACACGCATAGACCACGAAACAATTCATAGAAATTTCAAACTTATATTCTTCACCAAAAAAAACGACAAACCTTAACATGAAATCTTAAATTTCCACCAAAGAACCCGGCCTTCTTGAATGTTCCACTCCAGTTGAGTAATAATATCCTGTCTCCCAAGATTTCAAAACTCAAGAAACTTATAGTACAGATACTACTGCCAACCGTCGCAATTGTTGATTACGTATTTTGACGCACCGCATATAAGCTTTAATTATGAAGTACTCAATCGTTTTTTACTGATATGTGCTGTTGTCCATATGAAAACTGTAACTCTTACAATATTCCTCGTAGAACGTTAAAACACATAAAAACACATGGACTTTTTCAAGACTACAACACTTCTTATCCCTATAATATTATCACTTGAAATGTAATAAATAAAATGTGTTTTATTCCAGTATCTGACATCAAGACAAAAACGTTCCACCCTTCCCCTTGACAATAACGATACTATTCCCTATTAATAATTGTACTGCAGCGGCAATATTACTTGGAACAGGGATTTTTAAGAACGATTCCGTACGGACGCTGACCCTCATATGAGTACAATCGTCTCACAGACGACGGTGACCCCCACCAACAGCTGACAGCTGAAATGGACACAGCCAAATCCCATACGGCTTGTCCCCCTCAACCATCAATGATCCACTTCTTGAATCCGAAATCCAAACCCGATGGACCAGCACAGCAGGTCACTACAGATGACAGAACTCCAACCACCTCACAACATTTGAAATAGTTTGAAAGTCAAAAAATCTTTTTGTAAACAATCATCAAAAAGTGTCCGGCTTCCCTTCCTCAAGATCCTGATAATGTCCCTGTGGGCTATCAACATTAGAAGACACGATGTCGATGTCAGTCAATATCACTACTAGGCGCAAATTCCGTAGCGCCAAAATTTTCTTCAAATCTGACAGTTTAAGTTTTTAATTATCACTTTTTTCCTTTTATCCCGAGCATTCCTAAGTTAGAATGAATCTACAACAAAATAAAGGAAATGTGTAGTGTCTCTTTTTTTTTAAAAACAAATCCAAGATGTACATATTACTTTTTGACAATGCAAATATCCCAGATATCAAATACAGATTAAGGACACCAAAAAACTCGTCTTTATCAATGAGATTAAAATAATATACTTACGCCGTCCATATTTGGTCCGTAGACACAAAAATTCATCTACTTTGAGCGTAGATTGGAAATATCCAGATTTATTTTTCATGGACATGGAGGAGAGAGTTTACATTCTGAATAATTGTAGTTAGAGTTAGATCCAGTGGATTGAGTCAGATTTGAACATTCCCCTGGGTTGTTACAGATTACTATTACGGAATAATTCGTTTTGAGATGAAAAATACGGAGGTAAAGTAAAGTAAAGGAGAAAACTTTTTGCTAAGGCTACTTCAACACAGCTTACGGAACATTCAACATTCAAGCGTACTTTAGAGTAGAGACTTTAGACAGCTACATACACTCGTAGAAAAATTAAAGTACAACAGTCTACTACTCTCAGCCTTTACTATGCCACATCAAAGATGAACCAAGACCAACATCCACATCCAACGTCTTTTTAGATCCATACATATGCTATATGGTCGGTGAAGAACCATTCTGGCCAGCATCCGCAGTGTCCCCTGAATGCCACCCATCAATAATATTCTGACCTGTGTTTACACAGTTGAGTGACCAAAATAAAAGCAACTTTTACTCGTTTAAATACCAGCTTTGATAGATACTGTGGACACTCGTCAAATGAATTTATTTATTATTGGAAATATAAAAGATTATTTTTACAAATCGATGCTGTAATTAGCTTTGGAAAAAATATACTACATGTACATATACCAGCTTTATTGTTTTTCAAACAGCCAATTACTACTTTTGCAAATAGTAATTTAATTAGCAATGTAAATAGCAGTTTTACAATTTTTGAATACTTTGCATACACACAGATAATAAAAAAGTTGATTATTTGGGACTTGTGTCCAAATGACTTTAAGGGGGGCACGGGACTTTTGCCATGCCAGACTACTTTTAAGCGGGAACTGGACTTTGGACAGAATGGTTCTTTCCCGACGATATGTTCCTACTTCCAATTCTATTCAATCTCCCCATACAAGCCACTATGCTATATATATGTATATGTATATATGATGAGTATATACTCATCCATTATATAATTACATTCAGTTCTTGGCTGACTACCTGTTCTACGCTGTGTGTACGGTACGGTGTGTAGAGTGAGTGTCTGTAATCTGCTTGTAACCCTTTTTTTTAAAGCTCCTCCATGCATATTAGTGCGGAGAGCACTGCTAGAGGAAGCTTCAAAAGGTTCTGTAACTTTTAGTGCCAAGTGTAGCGAGTCAAGTAAAAAGGTAGAGAGAGAACGTAGCCAATCGTATTTCCCACAAGATCAGTCACATTTTAATTTTGTGGACGGGGCTTGACTCGTCACCAGGACGTCCCATTGGCCACAGGACGGACGGAGCCAATGGGAGCCATTCGTCAACTTTCCCTTGTCACACTTTCTCCTCCAGAAAAAGTGGCCTCAATGAATGAACATCTGGGAGAAGAAAGCCGGTGTGGCTCTTGAGCCGTGACGATGACAAAGGACCTTAAAGCACCGCAGTGAAGTCGTCAGTCTCGTCACCGTCACTCTCGGCACAGTCGGCACTCGGCACTGTCAGGCACATTGGCACTTCCTCCACGGATGGCCAACAAAAATTTCATTTCATCTCAGTCAGCAGAGCACGAACCACCACACCAAGAAGAAGAAGAAGACCCAGCTTTCTTGTCCCCTTCTTGACTGTCACGATCAGATAGTAGATAGTCGGTCGGTGTCGGTACTTACTTAACTAATTGTGCTAATTGTTGCTAATTTACTGTATTTAGTATTTATTTCATTATTACGTTTATTATAACAATATATTTTGCCAATTACCAATCCATCGAACAAATAGCGAATCTTCTGCAATCACTGTCCAACTATCCATTGACCATCTGCTTTAGACTTTAGATTTTAGTTTCCTTTCATATTTGAATTGAAACGGAGCTATATTCTGTATTAGTTGTTTGGTGGTAGTTTTAGCATTTAGGGAGCAAGACTGTATTTTTATTAACACAGTGATAGAACTGAAAGATATTTATTGCGACAGGGACAAGTTGTTGACGCAGGGAGATATTATTTACCATCTACTGTTGACAGTTGTGGTTGTGATATGTAATATAACTGCTTGCTGCCGACTGCCGGTGACCGGTACCAGAAAGAACTCGACTAAAATTTATTTGTACTTAATCGAACGAATTTGAATTCTCAAGTGTCTGTTGATCCGGAATTCTCGGACTGAACTGAACTGAACTGAACCCGTGTTGTTAAAGCTTGGATTTTACAGAGGTAATAATTGTTTAATAATAATTATTATTTTATTTGTATAGCTTATGTAGGTGTACTTTTATACCTAGGTATCAGTATGCAAGATCCAGGCTCACGAGGCTGTCCCATGGGACACGTGACCGTGAGATCCACTAATCTTTTGAGAGCCAGAATGCCACATGGAGGATTTTGGTTGTGATTAGTGATGCTTGATTAAAAAAATTGTGGAATATGTTATACCAAAAATAATCGTTGAAATCGGACAGAATTGCCAAACCAAGGATCAATAAACTGAAGTAGATGAACAATAAAATTAGCATTATCTAATAATGACCGGAAATGAAGGGTCGAATGGACTGCTACTCACTTATTAAATTAGCTATAAGATGTGTTCTTTACACATTTTAGATGGTGCACCGACACCGGAAGGAACCTCTTCAAACTTTGTAAAACTTCCCAAAGAAAAGTTGCATTCTGAACGCAGAAAGTTGTGTATTCACTGTATTACCGTGAAATCAATTGTGAAAATAAGCTGTGAAAATGAAACTGCACGTTTTGGGTATTTTTACAATATCAGGAATACCAGACCATTCTGCACTTCTTTAATGGGCTTTATTGAGTATCCACGGTTAATTTTTCGCATTCTGTGGTTATTTTAAGCCTTAATTTTTGGCAGTTCTGTCCCATTTCAATAATTCGTTTTGGTAAAACATTTGGCATTATTTTTTAACCAACTCCCAGCATCATTGCCACAGTCTGCCTTGTGGTTTTAACCTAATTTTATTAGTTACCTATTAGCAATCAAAGTAATGGCTCTTACGGTGGGATAGGTTGTATTTTAATACATATTATTCATGCGGAATTCTACAAAAGATTGAGTATCATTAGGTTTAAAATTATGTACAAAGTTGGGCTATTCGGTGTATTTCATCAAGGCTGTATGCTCAGTATATTCATTTAGATATTTATATATTCAGTTAATTGAACTGTTGTAGTCGTTGGATTATTGTTGAATGGGGCACAATTGCCATATAGATCATCATTCATAGCATTTTTATCCTAAAAGTTTTACATGTCAGCAATACCTATGTTGATTGATGGATGTTGAGCAAAGATAAATTTACTTATGTGTCTAGTATCTGTGCTGCAGCAATTAATTATTAGAATTTGCAAACATCGTCTATTCTCCTGTGTGTAACAACTGCAGTCATATTTTAAAATTTGTATTACATAACACAGTTTATTACTACCTAACATCCGACACGTGTCTTGGGCTAATGATGATGGTTTGTAATTTAACTTATGCTATGATAACTTTGCAAATAACATTCATCTTTTCCTCTCCAAACCGCAAGCTGGATGTGCCACCCAAGCGGGGAAGGGATACTGCGTATCATCGTGTTTCCAATCCTTAACTCAATCAATCTTTACCAAAGTAAAAACAATTTACTTTGGCCTATTTTTTATATTATATTTTAACATTTCTCTTTGAATTTTCCTCGTTTGTTATGGAAATGGTATGTTACTGTAAAACTTCTCGACGTCCAGTTTACTCCTAAAAATTTGCTTCTAAAAGTTCCAAATTATGTTTAAAGAATACGTCTTTTGAAACACATTTCCTTATGAGATGAGCACAATCTGTTTACGAGTTACCGTTACTTGATGAGAATAATAAAAAAAACAAATGTTTTGTAAAGTAGAGAGATAACCAGGCACTCAAAAACAGCCATAAACTTCAACGTAACCATAATTTTCTGAATGAAGGTATATGATTTGTATGCCTCATTTAAGTAAGTACGATTTGTTTATTTTGTCCATTTTTGAGGCTTTGACTTTGAAAAAAAACACATTGTAATTTTTCATAGTACCTACATCAATATTCGCCATTATTTTCTTTCAAAAAACGTATCGTGGTAGTGATTACAATAAGCATATTATGACCATTGGATTCGAACTTCGAAGTATTATTATCAGATAATGCTGAAACGGTCTTTGCTTCAGATTCAAGAGAACACCTTTCAATTTGTGCGTCTCTCTACAGGACGTCGGTAGACTATGTTTCAATAAGTGTTGAGGACCAGTCAAGTGTGAATACCCATATTAAGCCAGGCTCGCTGGGGAAATGGTCCTAATCGTCAATTCTGTACATTTTTTGATTTTTAATATAAAAATCTCGACATCATATAACCTCCGCAGTGGATTTCTTACGATAGGTACTTTAGTGCAAACAAAACGTAATGAAATGATGAAACAAAGAATCATTCTTACTTTGTGAGGGTGGGATTTTTTCTAGAATAATAAGCCTAAGCATGCAGGGTTCCCCTAAACTAGACTAGCTACTACCGCTGGAAACGCAACAAATGTTTGAGAGTCACCCGACAGTGTTACTTTATTTAATAAAATTGGACACTGTTTCTAAAAAGCATCGCTTACACTTTTACCCAGATACTATGTTAAGTATTGTTAAAGGTCTGCTTCCAATGAAAGGTCCAATCCTAAAAATGAACAAGGATGGACCAACTTCAGAGAATGGGGCATACTGATACATGCTACAAAAGTGTGATTGAGCATGTATGTATGTAGGTACATACTTATTTCCTGTAGTTTTGCAATGCATGCTCTGAAAACTCTGAGTCTGAGTTGATCCATAATATTGTGTCGATTATCTTCCATTGATGAAAGGTTTGCAATAAGGCATGAAACGGGTCGGGTTGAGGCAACCCGACCCGAAACCCGACCCGACCCGTTCCTAATCGGGTTAAAATT